>JAXDDX010000053.1:1285000-1317500 GCA_034670405.1 Hoplostethus atlanticus | reverse complement strand
TAGGTCTTGACAGACACAACAGCCTTCTCAAGTTAATGACGCCTCCGAGGCCTCGCTGCTGGAGCGCTGCTGCTCAGCCTGCTCTGTGTGTGTGTGTGTGTGTATGTGTGTGTGTGTGTGTGTGTGCGTTGTACGTGCATGTGTTCATTTGTTCTTGGCCACTTTCTGATCTGTGAAACGGCCCCCTAACTACCCAGATTCTCCAAAAACAAATCCCCTCCACTAGAAAGTGTATGGTCTTAGCAGAACCGTCTCTGGAGGAAAGCTGGAAAAGAACTAAATAATTTTCCTCTGTGCAGAAATCCTCTGATCTAATATGTGTTAGTAATTATCCTCACACAGTAGCCATGCTGGGCTCGCGGACGGCCGACCAAGAAAAACACAAAGACCCCGCAAAGAACTGAAGCTTTAAAAAGCAAATAACCTGCAAGTGAGAGGAATGGATCAGCAACTCATATTTACAGTAAATCCGATATGACTTGAACGCAGCAATAGTGTCTTTATACTCTAGTCTTCAGTCTCAGGAACTCCGCCCACCACCAGGCTCTGAACTTCCTCCCTGCTCTTCCTCCCGTCTCATTTCCAAACTACTGTTACCACATGAACACAGTGATGTGGTGGATGCAGGTTCGTACCGACTGGACATCGAACGTCTCACACAACCTCTTATCGCCTTGAGGCATCAGATGAAAACCCATCAGACCTTTTGCTCTTTTGGATACGGTAACCAGGAAGGTAAAACGAGACGCTTCTCATTTCTGGATTAAAAATCACCAGTTTTATAAACATCCACATCCTTCTGACACTGAGCAGACGAACCTTCTTCATTCTGCATCAACATGGAAGTGAAAGTCTGATGTGATGCGTTTCCTCTTCCTCTTCAAAAACTAGAATCTGGTTTGGTCTCTAAAACTCTGAACACTAAAACTCTGAACTGAACCAGACAGACTGATGAGACTCTGGAGACATTCCTGACTTCACATGGAGAATTAAACATAAAAAAACATTTTTGATCAATTAAATCAATAAATAAAATGTGCCATGAAAATAAAAGTTCTTCCCAGACAGTTTGTCCATCACATCAGAGCTGGACGACACGAACCGTCTTCCTGGTATCGGACCGACGCCGCGGCGGCTTCCTGTACGTTGACCCGCCTCTCTCCACGCCAGACGTCTGATGTGTTATCTGTTAGGATGCCCAAACGCCTCGTCTGTAATGTAGTACACCCGTAGTACACCCGTAGTACACCCCGTAGTACACCCGTAGTACACCCCGTAGGACACCCGTAGTACACCCGTAGTACACCCGTAGTACACCCCGTAGTACACCCGTAGTACACCCGTAGTACACCCGTAGTACACCCCGTAGTACACCCGTAGTACACCCGTAGTACACCCCGTAGTACACCCCGTAGTACACCCGTAGTACACCCGTAGTACACCCGTAGTACACCCGTAGTACACCCCGTAGTACACCCGTAGTACACCCCGTAGTACACCCCGTAGTACACCCCGTAGTACACCCCCTACGCATACTATACATACTATACATCCCCATCGCCGTTCACACAGTTACACACACATCACCTCCTCAACCACACCCTTCAGCACACACACACACACACACACACTTCAACACCCCCCCTTACACATCCTTTGGCGGGCCGGTGTGGAGAGACAGCGCCATTGGATTCCTGTCAGCGCAAGTGCCGGCAATCAGAGCGCCAGGCGCTTTAACGGCGCTGAAAGGCCGGCCCCAATCAATACGGTAATGCACTGGCTCCCAGTTATCATCATCATCTCTTATCACTGACCCACACCTCCGAGGAAAGGAGGAGAGAGGGAGGGAGGAGGAAGAGGAGGAGGCGGAGGGATGAAGGGTGGGCTGAGGGAATATGGGAAAAGATGGAGGATGGAGGGAGGAGAGGGGAGAGGGGTGGGAGAGGGTCTCTAGGCATTTCCTTTCAGCAGCGAGGAGATGGATGGATTTGGATGGAGGGGGAGATGAAGGGAGGAGGAAGGGAGGAGGAGGAAGGGAGGAATGGATGTGGGGAAGTGGGATGAGAGATGGGGGGCGGGGCTCTCTGTGTTTCTTCTCCGGGATAACTGGACAGATGAAACGATGGAGGGATGGATGGAAGGAGGGATGGAGACGGAGGAGTTATCATGATGGCTAATTGGATAATCACCCCCCAGCCAATGACGAGAGGGCGTTCGGACATGGGGCATCTGGGTAATGAGTGGCTGGCGCGCGGGAAAATTCAGTCAATGGCCACTTGACCTGATGGGTTCGTTTCCCTGAGAAGTTCAAGTTCATATGAATAGAAAATAAGAAATAAGAAACGATGGAAGATGGATGATGGGAAATATCGCAAATAAACTAAACAATAATAAGAGAAGAGAAGAATAATGTTGGAAGTTAAACTAAAACATTCCTGTGGTTGGATAGTTAAACTGATCTGAGGCCAGCATGTCTCCTGCTGAGAGATGAACTATTGAAAACGACGCTTGCTGCTTCACCATCTGCTCCCCGAGGAGCGACGACCAGTCAGTAGATAGTAGAACCAACTTTAACAGTGAGGAGGTCAAAGGTCAGAGGTCACAGATATTCCTGCGACCCTAAAAATAATCATGATGATGGAATAAATACTCCTGTTTCTACTGAACTGATCATTTCATCACTGATCCATCTGATTGATTTAGTGTTTAGATCATGTAGCTTGTTAGCTAGCTAACTATAGTATCTGGTCAGCTAACCATCACTGTCTTGTTGTTAACACATCTGGTTAGCACGCTAGCTAACGTAGCTAGTAGAAGCTAGCGTTAGCAGTGGCTAGTCAGTCCCATGTTAACAGTAACTAGTTAGCTAGCTACCAGTTAGTTCAGGTTAACTAGCTGACTCTTCTCCAGCTCCAACTCAGAGTGTTTTGGAGTAGAGACTAGGGCTAAAGACAAGACAGTTTACTGAGTCACAGTAACCTACATTTGGAGACAAATCTACCTGATCACACTGATCACTTTTACTGAGAACGTTACTGGATGATCTACAGACACACCACAACAACCTGGTTCAGACAGTCAACTGGTTCTACTGACACATTACTAACTAACAGACTGATCAGATGGTTGGTAGCAAGGTTGGTGAAGCCACTATAGAAGAGTGAAGTGTCTCTTTTCTGGTTTCCTTGAACGCCACGTGGTGAAGACCAGTAGAGTGGTCAGGTCTGTCCTGTGTTCAGGGCAGCGAGGCTGATTAGCTTGCAGCGCCGAGCCGCCAGCTATTAGTCATTCTGTGATCTCTATTACTGTGAGGCTCTCCCAGGCTACCACACACACACACACACACACACACACACACACACACACACACCGTACTACACAATTTGATCTCCCTTGTTAACTGTGTTTTGGATAAAGACATTATTAGTAGTAGTAGTACAAATAGTAGTAGTAGTATTCATGCATATACACAAACTGTTTGTGTGTCTGAAGGTCTGAAGAGTCTATAGAGTCTATACACTATATTCCACACACACACACACACACACACACACACACACACACACACACACACACACACACACTGCTAGCTGCTGGGACTTTTAGGATGGAAAAGAGGAATCTGGAGAGAAAAGACTTTCTCTCTCCTCCGTCCTCAACGGGTTTAATCAGCTCAACACTGAGGGGAGGAAGAGGAGGAGGAGGAGGAGGAGGAGGAGGAAGAGTCTGTCTTGTCCTGGAGCCCCTTCAGACTGAGAAAAACAGGTTTGAGCTGACCTGCGTGTGTGAGTGTGTGTGTGTGTGTGTGTGTGTGTGTGTGTGTGTGTGAGTGAGAGTCTTTACGAGCCGAGCCGTTGGGAGGAATCATTTCTTCTTCTGCTCTCTCTCCAGCAGAGTCCCGTCCTGGTCTGACTGACAGACCACACATCAGGTCCAGAGTCTCTTTAGGGCACTTCGGTGCCTCAATGTGGAATAACTCACAGGACCAGGATGCAAGATGAAGACCAGGTATGATAAAATAAAAGGCCTCCTCTCGGCAGCGGGGTCGTCCTCCCATGGACAGGAAATTAAACCAAATTCTGATTTATGGTTTCGGACCAGCATGTGTTTTCCTACCAGGAATTTTCTGAGCGGCGAGTTGAATTTCAGAGCCTGCAAATTCAATCTCAACCTATTTCCCATATTTGCAGGAAGTGAAATTGGAACCACTTCCTGTCAAACAGCCAATTAAATTTGCTCACGCAGCAAACATCTCTATTGTCCAGACCAGGCGTTCCTCACCATCGCTCTCTTCCGTCCCAGAATCCCCTCCCGGCCCTTCGCCCTTGCCCTTCTTCCGTCCGTCTCTTGACATGTTCCTCCTTTTTCCCCTCCCTTCTTTTTCTATTTTCTTCCATTGGTTTCTAGGGGCTTAATTATGGGGGGCTGGCTCCGAGGCTGAGGAGGTGCGCTGCGAACAGGGATCAGCGTGACCCTGGAGGAGAAGCCATCAGACAGCGCCCTTAACAATGATAAATCACCCGGAGCAGCGCTACAGCCGCCCCGCGCTAACGCTACCGCCCTGCTGATCTCTATGAAATATAGATGGGGCCGAGCGCCGCGGAGGAGAGCCGCATCGCACCGGATCCACAGATTAGTGATGATCTGGCGGAGAGGTATTCCGGTGATGTGGGACATGATGTGGGGTTAATTTGATTCAGAGGAGACGGATTGAAATTCAGCCGGTGGAGAATATCGCTCATTACTTCCTCATTCATGAAGTGGATCTGAATACATCTCCTGGACGGGGCCGGGGTCACCGATCAGAGAGGAAGGTGCTCAACACGTTTAATCTCCACCTCAACAAGACCCCAACCTTTCACTCTTCAAAGCCCCGTTTGGTTTCGGTTTGCTTTATAGCTTCGTGTCTAAAGGTCGGTTTGTTTTCCACAACAGACCGCCACTATCCTCGGAAAAAAACAGTTCCTCCACATGTAGCAGGAAGGCTTCGGCATCCAGGTGTCTATTTAAGAGGATTCATAGGCTGTTAAACTCGCTGTGACCTGGGAACGAGCGGCGCTGCTTCCTCCCCTGCAGGGCGGCGGGGGAGACGTGAAGCCGGCGTATCGTCGCTCTGCTGCCTCTAATACAGAAGCATCCATTGTAGTCCCACTTCTTAGTGCATGTTAGCTGAACTGCCGCTGCACCGCTACCGCTCGGCCCCGAGAGGAACCGCTCGGCCCCGAGAGGAACCGCTCGGACCCGAGAGGAACCGCTCGGACGAGAGGAACCGCTCGGCCCCGAGAGGAACCGCTCGGACGAGAGGAACCGCTCGGCCCCGAGAGGAACCGCTCGGGTCCGAGAGGAACCGCTCGGACGAGAGGAGGTTTAGCTCTCACGGTTTCCCTTCATGCATTTCTGCTGCTTCTACTGCATCAATACTGCAGATTAATTGTGGGATGTTACACAGTAGAAACAAATGAGTATATTTGAACACAGAATGTAATGTCTCCCAGATGACTAGTTACTACAACATTCATTCATCTGGTTATTTATAGAGACAAACTTCAAGTGTCCAAATAATTCCTCTTGGGAACGAAGCGAAGACACTAGAGTTTAGTGGTACAAGAGACTAATGTGGTTCTGCTGCGGTACATTCAAGAAGTAACCGTATGCAGTATTTATATATATTTATATATTCCACGTACATTTCAACTACTGAAAAAAAAGCTTCAATTTTCCAACAATTTCTCTTGTGCAGCAGAGCTCAGTTTTATTCTGTGTTACAATATTGTATCATTTAAATAATATAATTTAAACTGTGTAACAGCCCAAAAAATAATAATTCATGTAGGTTAAATGCAGCACAGATGCATTATGGGGGACCGTTCCTGCAGCCTGCAGTCACACGTGTGACAGCGGCCCATCACTCCCAGTCCGTCTGCGGAGGGAGAGGTGTCCGCTTGCAGCCAAGCCAGACTGGAAATGAAATTAGACGAGTGAACCTGATCCAGGAGCAGCCCCAGAGGTCATCAGTGACCAGTTTGCCTCCTAGCCTCCTGTCTGTCTGTCTGTCTGTCTGTCCACCTGTCTGTCTGCTCTCTGGAAGAATACAGTGGCTTAATCCAATCGCTCATCCGGGGGTTACACTTACAGGGAAACAAGAGCGTCTTCCACCCGGAGGAGGTAAAACCTCAGTTGTAGTTGAGATGGACTCGCCCCCACAGCTGAACCCAGATCCTCCATCCCACAACCAATCAATCTGCTCTGTCTCAGCGCCTGTCCAACAGCAAGTCAAACATCTAAACATCTCTTTCCATCCTGCGGAGCGGTGCAGGCGGGTGAAAACAAAAGAGAAGTGACAAGCCGAGTTAACCCGTCGCCGTAGCGATCACGCGGCCTCATTGGCTGCGACCCGCCGGCGCTTTAACACATTCCTCTTATTGTGATTTCTCTCTTGTCGAAAACGTCTGAAAGGCCCGCGGCTGCAGGGAAGGGGAGAAAAATCTATCGTCTTATTGAGTTTTCTTTTGAATAAATAAATATTTAAGAGGTGGATGGGGAGGGGGGGGGGCGCTTTCCACTCTGGCTGCAAATCAGGCCATCAAAGGGGCCAGACAATGTATGCTCACTATTAGTATCAATTTACAAATAAACTGCTTTTTTGGTGACTGGATCTCCGATGTCAGATTTTGATAAATGGTTTCAATTTGGCAGCTGCTTTAGAGTGTCAGCCTCCATCTGACCGGCGGGCCTCCGCAGCCGTTTGCTGCCTGAAAGAATCTAGCTCAGTTAGCCTAGCACCTCCCGCAGCCGGATAATCTCTTCATGCTAACCAGGGCACCTGACGGCTGCCTGCCTCCTGGCCTGCTGCTTCATGTGTGTGTGTGTGTGTGTGTGTGTGTGTGTGGGGGCACATGTGTGCATATGCATACAAATTGCCCCCCATGTGTTTGAACCGGGTTCGACTGATACGGTTTAGAAGGTCGATACGCTTTATTTGGATGTGATTTTCCAACACAATTTTATTCCTGTCAGGATGGAAACGCCTCTGAAATAGTAAAAACACTAAAACTCAGTTGAAACCAGACCACCCCCCCCCCCCCCCCCCGCTATTCTATAGTAGGGAAACATTAAAATTAAAAACATTATTGAACAATGAATTGTTCAGTATACATAAAGAAAATCAAACCGACATCACATCAGAGGTGGATCACATGACCGTCTGATAAATTCAGATGTAATAAAAGACACCAGCACATCTAAACCTGAAGCCTCGATGCCGAGCGGCCCAGTTTCCATTTCCACACGTGCACCTGAACGTATCTGTTCCCTCCCGACTCAACGCGACCTGACATCACGGCTTGGCGTGCGGCGCTGCTGTCCGAAGCTCAACGCAGCCATTCGAGGGAAATGAAATTCAGCGAGAGCAGCAGAATCCGTCAACAGCTGCTTCCAGTTTAAAGAAGGATCGGAACAATTTACCGGCTGGCACCGCGCTGGGCCTCCGGTGCCAAGTACGTATGGAGCAGAACGAACAAATCCAATCAAGCATCTCAAGGTCTCTCTGTTCAATTAAATAATACAAGTAGCCTTCAAATCCATGTAGTGACTAGCGGGGTGGTCTACGGTGCCCACGGAGGGACAAACAGCAGGAATCAGGTTAAAACCTCCAAAACCAAAACCAGCTCCATGAAAAGTTAGTCGACTCTCCAGGTGACCAGACAGTGAATATTGGGCCTGTTCTGGCCTTGAATCTGACCTCTGATCAGCACACAGCAGCAGCCTTAACATTGTGCTGACTTCCACTGACCTTAGGTAACCTCTCGGGGTCCCCGGGGTGGCGAGGGATGACCTTCTGTAGCCTCTGGAAGCCGTAGTCGATGGTGGGCTCGTTCAGGGCTGCAGGACAGACAGAAAAACACAGAAGACGACATGAAACCTAAAAACAGGAAGGTTAGGATCATTCACACCATCAGGGACACTAAAACTCTCCACTGAAACCAGACTGTTAGTGTCCAGGGATTTGAACCAGCAACCCTCTGGTCTAAGGCTCTCTAGGAACTTGAATCCTCCTGCTACCAGGTGAGGCGTTCAGGGCCCCCTGGGACGCTGCGGCTCTGAGAGGGAGAGCGGTGTCAGTTGATCTCTCTCTCCTCGCGGCCACGTCTCTCTTATCTTCTTTCTTGTGTTTATGAAGTGGGAGACCTTCAGCCCCACCGGTCCTCCCCCCCGCCGCCGCCAGCTCCCCGCTAACTAATTCAATTGCACTTTCCCTCCGTCGAGCCCCTTCCTTCCTTCGTTCTTTCTTTCTTTCTCGTTTTTTTTTCCTCTCATTCACCCGCCGCAAACAACGCAATCTCCATTCCTCCTCCTCTCCATACGAGGCGAGGAGAGGCTGAGAAACACCCGGAAACGAGTTAGGGGAGACACTTCTCCATAATCAAGCCCATTAATCATAAAAGGCTGTCAAATTTGACTTTGGGGACAATTTGTCAGCCGATCTTGCCCACTCCGCTTTTGTCAGCAGTGGCTCTTGTATTCTGTAAGGATGATTGACACACCAAATGCCGCTGAGTAGAATAGCTAGTTTGCGCTAATATGCATAACCGCAGGCTTTCATGAATAAGAATCAGGCAGCGATCCGCCGGTTAGAGGCTCTTTCAAAGGCCCCGCCGCCGTTTGTAGCGAGCCGCCAAATAGATGTTATTACCATTATAACAATATTTGTTTTCTTCCCCAGGAATGGGCGCCCGCGAGCTGCTAAATCAAATTTGTCAGAGCGCGTTTCAAACGGCGGCGGAGGAGAAAAAAGGGCTTTCAGGCTGCGACTGGGTGGGGATGATATCTGAAGGGTGACAGAGCCGGAGACGTGCCCTCGCCACGGGGGCTGCCATGTTGGATTTCAGCTTCCCGCCCCTGAGAGGAACCAAAGAACGCCGGGGCCTGAATCTATTACCTCCCTCGCGTGAAGGGAGATTCATTGCTTTGATCCCAAAGAGACTTTTTGGAGATGCAGAGTGGCTGAATGGAGATAATGTGTTAGGACGCCGCACGCCGCAATCAACCCAAATCCCAAACTGGATTGCTTTCCGACGCGGCGTACATACATCCAACCTATAAAACAAGTGAAAGGCTCTATGGGAAACGGGGCAATTGAATAAAAAAGCCATTTACCTTCAAACAGAATTAATGGCGAGGGAGAGGATGAGGGAGAGCGGGACGGATGGGAGACAGGAAATGGGTTAGGCATAGGAGGAAGAGAAAGAGAAAGCGAGGAAGACGAAGGGAGAGAGCGATGTTATTCGTCTTTTAATGAACCTCTGGACCGCCCCCCACCAAACCGCCATCAGAGCCCTGCACAAATTAAGCCCATTACTTCCCCTTATTAAAATCTCGGTGCCCTTTGACCTCAGCGCCCCATTGGCTGCCTGCAGGCCTGTAGTCCTCCCAGCCAATCGATAAGGCTGCCTCCCTGTAAAGAGCCTGAGTAATTGGAGAGCGGCGGCTGGCTGCGCGAACCCTGACCCCCCCCACGCATTACACAGCCCATATGAAGACAGATTGCCTGATTTAGTGTAAACATATGCTGCAATTCCAGGCATCAGTGCCACTTTCTCCATCGTAATTTGTATTGATTTTTTCTTCTTTTTTTTTGAGGAGGCCCCAGCCATCTTTTTTTTTTGTGTCTTTGTGGTGTCTGATGCTCATGTTATTTTTTATCGGGGGAGGAGGGGGGAGGGGGGGGGGTAATGCATCTCGCTGGGCTGGGAAGAGGCAGAGAAAGGAGGAGGAGGAGGAGGAGGAGGAGGAGGAGGAGGAGGAGGAGGAGGAGGAGGAGGGGTAGTTCTTTATATATTTAATCATCTATTTATTGCTCTCCGTTTGGTTCTGGCTCACACTAGGAAGGTGGTCCAACGGTCGGTCGGGGGTCTGAACACTAAAACACAGGAGATAAAACACTAATAAAACAAATGCTTAACATTAGAGAAATACAGTGGGAGGGAGAACGAGATCTAGTTATTGTCTTGTTAGGGAACCGAGGTGTTCAGGTGTTCAGCAGGTCGACGTTCAGGAACGTTCAGGAACGTTCAGGAACAAGGTTCAGTTTGATTAACGATAATCTGATAATATGAAATAAAGATTAGAGTCAAAACGCAAAAACATCACAGGGGAAAAGGTATTATATAAAAGTGGTAGTAATAGTAATAGTAATAGTAGTAGTAGTAGTAGTAGTAATAGTAGTAATAGTAGTAGTAGTAGTAATACTAGTAGTAGTAGTAATAATAGTAGTAGTAATAGTAGTGGTAGTAATAGTAGTAGTAGTAATAGTAGTAGTAGTAATAGTAGTAGTAGTAGTAGTAGTAATAGTAGTAATAGTAATAGTAGTAGTAGTAGTAATACTAGTAGTAGTAGTAATAGTAGTAATAGTAGTAGTAGTAGTAATAGTAGTAGTAGTAGTAGTAATAGTAGTAATAGTAGTAATAGTAATAGTAGTAGTAGTAGTAGTAGTAATAGTAGTAGTAGTAGTAATACTAGTAGTAGTAGTAATAATAGTAGTAGTAATAGTAGTGGTAGTAGTTTTTACTGTGTTTTGATCCAACTGTACTATAATTAAAAGTTCAACCTTCCATCTCTTCTTGTCCACATCCAAAACTCTTCCCAGGAGCCTTTGCTGTCCAAACTCGTTAAGAAAGGCTTTAACGACCAACCACAGCACTTTTCTTAGTATCTGTTCCCATGGCGATGCCTGGCTTCTCTCAAACAGTGTTGCCCCCAAAGAACACAAACAACCCAACCTGAAGGTGTCAAAGGTCGAGTCAGGGTCACTACGATGTCATCTTCACATCAGGGTGATCAGAGCCAGGCTTTACTCTGGAACACTGCACCGAGCACACAGCACCCTGCACTCAACACCCAGCACCGAGTACACAGCACCCTGCACTCAACACCCAGCACCGAGCACACAGCACCCTGCACTCAACACCCAACACCCAGCAACCAACACCAAGCACCAAGCACACAGCACCCTGCACTCAACACCCAGCACCGAGCACACAGCACCCTGCACTCAACACCCAGCACCCAACACCTAGCACCCAACACACAACACCCAACACCCAGCACCCAGCACCTACCAACCAACACCTAGCGCTCTGCACCCAGCACCTTGTACTCAACACTTAGCACCCTGCTCTCTGCATAATTGCTCCCTAAATGTTGTGTACATGTTGAGTTCAGTGGCAGCAGGGTGGCCTAGTGGTTCGAGAGGTTGTTCCCCAACTGGAGGGTCAAAGTTCAATCCCCTGTGCAGCGAAACCTGCCACGGTACCCTTGAGCAACACTTCCCCTCTAGCTGCTCCAGGGCGCGCTGCATGAGTCGACTGACCCTGCAGGAGTCGGCTGACCCTGGAGGAGTCGGCTGACCCTGCAGGAGTCGGCTGACCCTGCAGGAGTCGGCTGACCCTGGAGGAGTCGGCTGACCCTGCAGGAGCCGGCTGACCCTGCAGGAGCCGGCTGACCCTGCAGGAGTCGGCTGACCCTGGCAGGAGTCGGCTGACCCTGCACCCCAACCACTGGGGAGAAAGAGACCTTCCCTCCTCAGGGATGAACAAAGCATGAATCTAATCATCTTCCTTTTCAGGTAAATAAATTTGCACGGTGAGTAAGATTCTTCATCCCAGCCAGTTTCCTGTCCCAGGACTCCACGACTCCCCGGACCGAAGCTCCAGTCTGATAACCAGCGGTGCTGCTGTCATGTTGACAATGCCAGCTAGAGTAATGGCTGAGGAAGACAGGCTGCTGACTGGGCATCCTCCGCATGTCGGCACTAATCACATCAGCTCTGCATGGCCAGGCCGTCGCGTTCAGGGCTGCAGAGCCAGGACTCTCCTCTGGAGGCCGGTGTCTTCCCTCGTCTCCAGTCGCTGATAAGCAGATATCTGACCACGGTCCCGTCAACTGGTTTCTGATGCTTATGTCACTTATGTCACTACATGAACAGTGATGTGGGTGAACTCTGACCTCCAGTCATCATGAGGCAAACCGCCAATACAAAACTATTCCATAGATGAAAGGCTGGTAGAGTTCAGGTGGGTTCACCCTCCACAACATCCCTACATGAGTTGATATGATGTCAAACTGATGTCCTGTACATTTATTGTACTTGGCAAATAAGTGATTGATCCTCAATCTGTCGCTCTCGTTTTCTTTTCCTTATTTGGGGTTAAAAAGGTGCTCTTAGTCTCACCAACTAAACTAAAGGTCCTTTTCTCCTTCACCGACGTGACGGGAATCAGATGCATAAGAGATCAAGTGAAACCTCCTGATTCAAGTCACAATAAACTATTGTTCATGGCTCTAGATAGCTGGATGAGAGGATGAGAGGATGAAAGGATGAGAGGATGAGAGGATGAGAGGATGAGGGGATGAGAGGATGAGGGGATGAGAGGATGAGAGGATGAGGGGATGAGGGGATGAGGGGATGAGAGGATGAGGGGATGAGAGGATGAGGGTCCTGGAGGATGAGGAGATGAGGGGATGTGAGGATGAGGGGATGAGAGGATGAGAGGATGAGAGGATGAGGGTACTGGAGGATGAGGAGATGAGGGGATGTGAGGATGAGGGGATGAGAGGATGAGAGGATGAGGGTACTGGAGGATGAGGGATGAGGATGAGGGGATGAGAGGATGAGGGTCCTGGAGGATGAGGGGATGAGAGGATGAGGGGATGAGAGGATGAGGGGATGAGAGGATGAGGGGATGTGAGGATGAGGGGATGAGAGGATGAGGGTCCTGGAGGATAAAATGGTTGGGATTACTGGCTCATCGCCACAGCCTCATTACTCCATTGAGAGTCTCCCGGCAGCTTCCCGGGCCCCCGACTTCCAAGGGCCTCCATGCTTCAGAGGAGCATGTATACATCCTCTGAGTCTGTTTACATCCTCATCCCTGCAAGTGTTTACATTTATTTATCTCACGCTATTTTTCATTTGCTTTTTCTCACCGCCGTCAGCCTCTCGCCGTCTAAGTGGGAATCTGTTTTTCTCCACTGCTGGTTTTGTCCATATTTACCGGCTGGAGCCCAGAGATGATATATGCACTTCAGGGGATCCCTGCTCACCTTTCCGCTTTGTTTTGCTTTCCACTTCAGTGATGGCCTTGTCAAAGGCACAGTCATGTCCCCAATGAGCCGCCAGATCTGACGCAGATAGACTTTACCTCCAATATCAGCCTCACACCACTCATACATAGGCAGCTCTCCGTGGCTTTACCCTATATTACACTTATCATTTCAAATGGAGTCCATATTCCATATGAAATACGCCGCTGAGCGATGGCCGCCGTCTCCCCTGACAGGCCAGCCGTCGGAATGAGGGGGATTTGAAGCAGCTTTCGATCCCCAAGCAACATGTGCTGCAATTTCCCATCTCCATTCGTTTTATGATTGATGCAGGTCACTGCAGCGTTTGGCCCCGCTGCCCACGGAGCTGTGCTGCAGATAATTCCATGCTTCCTACCGGGGGGGGGGGGGGGGGATTGACAGATGCACAACATGGTGAGCCTTAAGTGGATGGGCTGATTTGTTTTGCCTTTTTTGCGGCTGTCAAGTGGCCGGCTAGCGTCTGCCGGGTCGGGCTGTTGACAAGATACCAAAACCCCCAGTAGCTTCCTTTCACCAGGATATCGATCCGCCGGTTTATTCCTCTATCGCTGAATTCCTCACATCATCACGGGAAGATGCCACAGGACACTGACGCACAAACTACAACCACTTCATTTGGCTCAGTGTAATACATGGATGAGTTCAGTCAGCAGCAAAGCAACATTATTAATTTAATGTTTCAGTTTCTCTCCTCCCACCAGTCATTTAACCTGACCTGCAGCACATTTAACAACGACGATCTACATTTTATTTCGAATTCCCGTCTTTTATCCAGACTTGCCGCGACGCAACCCGCCTCACACATCAACCCGCCTCACACATCAACCCGCCTCACACTTCCACCCTCAGCCACCTCCGAGAAGCCAAAGTGAGGAGAGAAATTCAAAGCAAGACGCCTGATCAATCAGCGGTCCCGCCACTCCCCCGTCTCGGCGTCCGCAACCCCCACATGCAATCGATGCTCATAGAAATTTCATGAACTTTAAACTGTGATTGACAGGCGGGTCTGGCCCAGGCCGCCGGTGAAGCCGAGCCCCTTCAGAGATGAAGGCTCTCTCCCCCTCACTCTTTTAATTAAGAAAAAAACACTCGGCCGTTATGGCAGCAATTACCTCCACCGACTTACTCCACTTGACCCCCGCTCCCCCGCGAACAGACCACCTGACATTCAGCGGGTCAGAACGGCCTCGACAACAAATGTCAGGTAATTAATACGTTGAACTTGAAGACGCAGGACGCTTGGCGGTTATCACACGTTGTACGGTAATGAAACAACACAAGTACTTATTCTCTGCTTTGATCTGCTCGTCTCCTCTTTTAATAGACAGCAGAACTGTGCTCCCCATCGGGGGAATTCCTCCATCCTCAACAGAGACGCACCACATTTCATATATCAAAGAGCACGGCGCTCCACTTAGGGAACTCGTGGAACTAATGTCAGATAATTAGCGTTTCTGCGGGGGCATTTTCGGCCGCGACTCCAGAAAATAATAACTTCTCAGGTGGGGGGCCTATTTCTTTGAGGCACACCTCCCAGCCCCGTCACTCTAATCAAGGAGACGAGGAGGTAATTATTCTCTTGAGCTGATTAACACGTCTCGGCGGCGAGGCGGATGCTCCTCTAATCACAGAGGTTGCGTCATCGGCGGATCTCGGAGGAGGAAGCAGAAGGGGAGTGGGTGTTCTTCTGTCACCTCCACAACAGCCCATGTGATGTTCATCTAGGTTAGTGTGAGGCGGGGTTACCTTCGCTCACCGCAGATGGAAACGTATCTGAAAAATGATTATCCGGGGTTATGTCGGCGGGCTTCTCTCCTCTCTCTCTTGATTCCAGAGAAACTGTAATCCGATGCCGAGCGCTCAGAGATAATTGCTTCCATGTGTTACTGTGACAGTAATTAAACAATAAAAATTCAGAACTCAATTAGCGCGCCGTGCAGCGAACGTGTCAGGGAGGACGAGCGAGAGACACCGGCGAGACAGAGAGAGAGAGAGAGAGAGAAACCGCCTCGCCTAGTTAAAAAACGAAGCGCCGGCTCAAACCCGACGCGGCAGCGGAGGCGGAGGCGAGGTTTCTTTCTCCACTTTGTTGCATGTTCACAAGACCCTCAGCAGACCGAATGGAACCTGCTGCTAATGCCTTCCATGTGTCTGAGTGAGTGTCGGGGGGGGGGGGGGGGGGGGGCGGTACAAAGTGCTCCATTGTATTTTTGTCGGCGCTGATAGGAGCCGTCGCCCGCCCAGCGCTCGGCAACACGCCCTCTGAGGAAACCGCCACCGGCCAGGCTGGAAGCCTCTGAAGGGTTAGTGCCGTTTTTAAAGGAGGCCTGTGCAGAGGCTTAAAGGCACCGCCACACAACAACCAAGTCCCGGTGCCAGGCGGACCGAGTCCCGGTGCCAGGCGGCGCCCCGGCTCTGCCAGCAGCGCAAGGCTTTTTCCAAATAACCTCATCGGATCATCACAGCAGCGGCAAATACCGGATGAGTTTTACAGCTGGAGTTTGGCCGGTTAGCAGCAGCTCACGGTTGATGGTTTAGGGCCAGCAGGGTGGCGAGGGGTTAGACAGAGAAGTGTCCTTGAGCCCTATCAGCTCCAAACCCTGACCTCTGACCTCTGCAGAAAAGACTATTTCGTACAGGAAGCAAAAATCACAACAGATTGTGGAAAGTGAGGATGACACTATTATATCAGCAGGAAACTTTTTATCAGCAGGAAAATCCACCAGTCACTTAAACCAGATAAATAGATGTTTGGCTGACCCTGACCCTGACCCTGACCTCTGACCCTGACCTCTGAGCTGACCCTGACCTCCCTGTGGAGAACCAGACTACGTCCCTTGAGGAACCAACACCAGCATCACATCACTATTATTATTGTTTCCCTCTGGTCCTCCACCCGGTGTTGTGGCAGGTCCACACTGTAGCTACACGCCCGTTAACATGTTTGACTCCCATGATCCTCGGAGGCGTCACTTAAATGTATCAAGTGAAGTTGCATCATGACACGAGGAGCCGCGCTGTGCAATCACACAGGAGACCGACGTGGTAACAACAGAACCGCCACAGCGCAGATCGCATTTCACCCTGCCACAGATATGATGTCATCTCTCTTTACTACCCCATCACACACAATGCTACCACACCTCTACTCCCTCCAGGCCGTGTGTTGTTGTGTTGTGTGTTGTTGTGTTGAGTTGTGTTGTGGTGTGTGGAGCGGGGGGTTCAGGGGGGTTCAGGCGTGTCGGGGCTTGCCAGCGGCTACCCCAGAGGTCGAACCCCCCCAGGCGAAGGAAATAACAGCCCCGCAGCCTGCAGCCCCGCCATACATCACCACATGACACCGCCGAGCCGGAACAAAGCCTGGATGGAGGCTGAACCCCGATACTGACAGCCAAACAAAAGGGTGGGGGGGTCGGGAGGAGGGGTGGGGGGGGGGGGGGGGGGGGGTGACCAATTATCAGGAATTATGTTCACGTTCTCGAATGCTCATAATTTATTTTAATGTGTTTGATTCTATTCAGTGGGAAACTAAAGCACCACGACACCTCTACTACACCTCTACTATCACTACTACACCTCTACTATCACTACTACACCTCTACTACACCTCTACTATCACTACTACACCTCTACTATCACTACTACACCTCTACTACACCTCTACTATCACTACTACACCTCTACTATCACTACTACACCTCTACTATCACTACTACACCTCTATCACTACTACACCTCTACTACACCTCTACTATCACTACTACACCTCTACTATCACTACTACACCTCTATCACTACTACACCTCTATCACTACTACACCTCTAATACACCTCTACTATCACTACTACACCTCTACTATCACTACTACACCTCTACTATCACTACTACACCTCTATCACTACTACACCTCTACTACACCTCTACTATCACTACTACACCTCTACTACACCTCTACTATCACTACTACACCTCTACTATCACTACTACACCTCTATCACTACTACACCTCTATCACTACTACACCTCTACTACTACCTATCACTACTACACCTCTACTACACCTCTACTATCACTACTACACCTCTACGTCACTACTACACCTACTATCACTACTACACCTCTACTATCACTACTACACCTCTACTACACCTCTACTATCACTACTATCACTACTACACCTCTACTACACCTCTACTATCACTACTACACCTCTACTACACCTCTACTATCACTACTACACCTCTACTATCACTACTACACCTCTATCACTACTACACCTCTACTACACCTCTACTATCACTACTACACCTCTACTACACCTCTACTATCACTACTACACCTCTACTATCACTACTACACCTCTATCACTACTACACCTCTACTACACCTCTACTATCACTACTACACCTCTACGATCACTACTACACCTCTACTATCACTACTACACCTCTACTATCACTACTACACCTCTACTACACCTCTACTATCACTACTATCACTACTACACCTCTACTACACCTCTACTATCACTACTACACCTCTACTACACCTCTACTATCACTACTACACCTCTACTACACCTCTACTATCACTACTACACCTCTACTATCACTACTACACCTCTATCACTACTACACCTCTACTACACCTCTACTATCACTACTACACCCTCTACTATCACTACTACACCTCTATCACTACTACACCTCTACTACACCTCTACTATCACTACTACACCTCTACTACACCTCTACTATCACTACTATCACTACTACACCTCTAGTATCACTACTACACCTGTACTACAGCTCTACTATCACTACTACACCTCTACTACACCTCTACTATCACTACTACACCTCTACTATCACTACTACACCTCTACTACACCTCTAGTATCACTACTATCACTACTACACCTCTACTATCACTACTACACCTCTACTACACCTCTACTATCACTACTACACCTCTACTACACCTCTAGTATCACTACTACACCTCTACTATCACTACTACACCTCTACTACACCTCTACTATCACTACTACACCTCTACTACACCTCTACTACCACTACTACACCTCTACTATCACTACTACACCTCTACTATCACTACTACACCGCTACTACACCTCTAGTATCACTACTACACCTCTATCACTACTACACCTCTACTACCACTACTACACCTCTACTACACCTCTATCACTACTACACCTTTACTATCACTACTACACCTCTACTATCACTACTACACCTCTACTACACCTCTACTATCACTACTACACCTTTACTATCACTACTACACCTTTACTATCACTACTACACCTCTACTACCACTACTACACCTCTACTACACCTCTACTATCACTACTACACCTCTACTATCACTACTACACCTCTACTACACCTCTAGTATCACTACTACACCTCAACTATCACTACTACACCTCTACTACACCTCTACTACCACTACTACACCTCTACTACCACTACTACACCTCTACTACACCTCTAGTATCACTACTACACCTCTACTATCACTACTACACCTCTACTACACCTCTACTATCACTACTACACCTCTACTATCACTACTACACCTCTACTACCACTACTACACCTCTACTACACCTCTAGTATCACTACTACACCTCTACTATCACTACTACACCTCTACTACACCTCTACTATCACTACTACACCTCTACTACCACTACTACACCTCTACTACACCTCTATCACTACTACACCTTTACTATCACTACTACACCTCTACTATCACTACTACACCTCTACTACACCTCTACTATCACTACTACACCTTTACTATCACTACTACACCTTTATTATCACTACACCTCTACTATCACTACTACACCTCTACTACACCTCTACTATCACTACTACACCTCTACAGCTGCAACTGGACCTTTCGATATATTATATTTATATTTATATCTATATGCATTATATATATATATATATATATATATAGGAGATGATACAATATAATATATATATTATATATTGACGCTGCTGATAGCTGATATTTGCTGATATCTTCAGTCTCCAGAGTTTCTCCTCAGGGTGAAAAGCCTCATTCAGATCGTCAGGGACACTAAAACTCTCCACTGAAACCAGACTGATGAAGACTGTTGGTGTCATCAGCTCTGGGATCCATTACTGCCTTACAAAAACATGACTGACCGATCACCAGGACAGCGCCGGTCCTGAAATAAAAACCCATCTATGATTTTAATTTCTGATCACCGCTGCTATTAAACCCCGCCCCCCCGGGCGTGGCCGCGGCGTGCGCTGCCCTCAGCGGTGTTTCGGTGGAAGCGGTGAGTCTGTTGGGTGGCGGTTGCATCATTCTCCCACTCTGCCGGGCTGTTGAACGAGCCGGGGTGGTGCTGCTGGATCCATGCCGTCGGCCTCAGTGCTTGTAATGCATAGATCAATGCGGCCTTTGGGGAAAGGGGGGGGTTGTGGGGGGGGGGGGGGGGGGGGGATCGATGGGTGCTGAGTTATTGCAGTGCTTGGCCACTGATTTTTAGAGAGCTGTGTTTTCCCAGGAAAGTCAATACCTCCAGGCTCCCCTCATTAATTTCAACTCCCCCCTCCTCCCCTCCTGCAGCTGCACCTGGGGATCTGCAGCACCCGCAGGGGGGTGGGGGGAGTGTGTGTGTGTGTGTGTGTGTGTGTGTGTTGGGCGGGAGGGGGGGGTTGAAACTGAGATGATGAAGTCAGAGATTTAGGTGAGAGGAGGAGGGAGAGGTGGAGGAGAAGGAGAGGAGGAGATGGGGTGGAGGTTAGAAGGGAGAGTGGGGAGAAAACTGAGATGATGAAGTCAGACATTTAGGTGAGAGGAGGAGAAGGAGGTGAGGAGGAGGAAGAGGTGGGGTGGAGATAAAAGAGGAGGTGAAGAGGAGGATTTGGGATAGAGGTTAGGAGGGAGCGTGGGGAGAAAGTGAGACGATGGCGAGAGAGGAGAAGTCAGAGAATCAGGCGGGAGGAGGAGGAGGGAAATTTTAGGATGATGAAAAAAAGGAGGGATGAAGAAAGGAGAGAGAGAGAGAGAGAGAGAGGAGATGATACAGGTCCTAGTTTAGAGAAACAGAAGGAGGTATTGATCCTGATATGGAGATCATGTTTGCACCAGATTATTGATCTGTGCTCGTTCCTCTCTGAACTCCTGCCAGACAGAAACACCGACCGAGCTACTCCAGATTATCAGATTATTAACCTGGTAGATTAACTAACCGCTCTGCTGGCAACCGGTCAGAGGTTGAAGGAATGTTCTGGTAACCAGCTGGTTGAGAGCGTTTCATTCAGATATATGAATTAGGATTGTCTGCTGATGCAGGAGGGATGCAGGGTGACGTCCACAGCGGCTACCGCTCTAACACATGTAACATGTTTAACTCTGTTCCTCATTCTGCTGTTTCCTGGTCCAGAACCAGAACCAGGATCAAACCTGAAGCTGCTTTCAGCTACAGGGAGGAAACACAGGTGGAAGGAGAAACGTTGAAATATGGGAAAACAAGACAAGACACCTGACCTCCAACTGCTCAGTGGAACCAGTAGGAGACTGGTTGTACTGGTCAGCTCCCAGTGTGAATGTGTGTCACTAGATGAATGTGAATCTGATGATGCTTAGTCACCTTTTTGTGAAAATCTAAATAAATAAATGTTAAAAAAATGTATTTTGGTGAAATAAAACATTTACATCTTTGCTGCTATTGGACACGTCAGTAACTATTTTTGACATCCATTAAAATCTTGTTTTATGTGTCAGGACGAATCAACAGAGTGTTTCTGGGAGGGAAACACCGAGCTCACGTAGACGCGTGGAACTCCTAAAGGAAATGACATCACCGGGACCGGGACGCTTCCTCTTTCCTGTTCAGTATCTAAAAGCTCACCTCCTTCTGCAGTCATGAAGACAACACACTGCTGGCACCCAGATGCATTAAAACATGTCTGTGTAAATCAGGTTACCTGGTGATGTGTGAGCTCAATATGGCTCCCGTTGGAAGACGAAGGAGAATTACAAGAAATTGTACAATATTATGAAGCAGCCACCTGTCTGGGTTTCACCGCAACGCCGTCGGGGAAATGGCGCTGTTGTTTCCCTATCAATCAAACCGAGTCAGAAGTTTATTCGGTTTGAGAAATCTGCACTGATGCTGACGACGTTAGTGAAGCTCCTGGTTAAGCTCTTGGAGTGCTCTGGTGATGCTGCTGCTTTCTGAACCGACAATGCAGAGAAATGCGATGGACATAGAAAACAGTGAGATAACAACAGGCTCTATTCACAACACACCGCCATGAAAGCGATGCGCCGAGCGCTTGTCAGCCCTATCTGCAAATGGGATCAGATTAGCATTGCAAAGGGAAGCGTCCGAGGTGGGCTAGGCCGGACCGTCCTTTGTGAGCGTCTGTCTCTTCCCTGCTCTGCTTATTCCGGCATCGGAAGAGGCGGCGCTTCCAACAAAGATGGGAGAAGGCAGGGAACGATAAATCGGTGTTTAACAGAAAGCCTGAACACGGCCGACGCAATGACATTTACTTATCACACTAAACAGCCATCCATCTGACCTTTCTGCTACTTTGAATGACATCTGGATATTCCGATGGAATAATCGGGAATAGTAAAAGCACTGATTTAAGAGAGCGATAGGGCGGCGGGCGGCGTGCACGGACATTTCACTCTCCACACCAGACAATGGGCTTGAAGGACAACCTGGGGAGAAGAGGAGGGCAGGACTCGACGCCGCCACACTGGGGGAAATATTGACCTCGCTTTCAGAGATCATGGAGAAACAGTTTTATAAGGTGGTTTGTTCCCATGTTGTATATCCATTCTGCCAGTGAACAGACTTCATTAGAGATAATTAGGAAGTTTCTAAAAACCCTCAACCTTCCCTTTAACAGGGAGTGATGATCAATAAGATAGGCCTCCAAAAACCCTGAACTTTAAGACAGCAGAAGGCAGAAAAAAGACCCAGAGGAGATGAGATGGAGGATGGAGGAGAACATACTGAACTCACAAATTCTCACCAACCAAGGTACAATCTATTCCCAGCATTGAAACGTTATATCTTGTACCCATTCTCTGATTCAAAGTATTCCCACTACTTTGATGAGAAATGGTAGAAATGTTACTTTCTCTGGGTGAAAGTATTCCTACTACTTTGATTTTCTCCAGTAAATTGTTCACAGAAGGAAACTTGATGTCAGAAGGATGCAACCACCAAGTGGAGTGTGATGGAAAGGTAATCTAAAGAGTAGAGTAAGGGTTGGGGTTGGGGTTGGGGTTGGGGTTAGGGTTAGGGTTAAGGTTGGGCTTGGGCTTGGGGTTGGGGTTGGGGTTGGGGTTGGGGTTGGGGTTAGGGTTGGGGTTGGGGTTGGGGTTGGGGTTAGGGTTGGGGTTGGGGTTGGGGTTGGGGTTGGGGTTGCTCTCAGGTAGTAACAACCACAACAACACTAAAGACACGTCGGGGTCTTACCGGTGTAGACGAAGCGTCCTGGCGCCCCTTTGCAGAACTGCTTGGATTTATAGGACAGCGTGACCTCCACGACCCCGGGGATGTGGCGAGGGGGGGTCTGGACCCGGATGGCGTGGGGTGTGATCAGCTGGAATACATCACACACACACACACACACACAGTCTATGTCAAAACACAACCAGGACTGGAGCCCAGATGGTGGTGTTGAAGCTGGGATCGCCCCGCCTGGTTCTGTGTTTCTTTGCATTCCCATTAAGACATGTTGGATTTCCCACTGAGAAATTCTGTTGACCTGACAAACAGAAGTCTCTGTGCTGGCCTGGTTTCTCTCCACTTCCTGTCTGCTGAAGAGTTTCATTCCAAAATAAGATCCACCACTTGAAAAATGTGACACCGACCTCTACAAAATGTTTGGAAAGAACCCAAAGCTCACCATGGAATAATTATTGAAATGATTTGTTATCTGAAGACATGTTTTTCCCAAAGTGGAGTAGTAGTAGAGTAGAGTAGAGTAGAGTAGAGAGTAGAGTAGTAGAGTTTTGCAATGAAACGCTTCCCATGTTCTCTGTTTTCTCCATGTCTATCTGTACACCCAGAAGAAGGAGGGTTCCTCGAGGGTTCGTTGGTTAAGGTTAGTTCAGTATAGACGAACTATCTAGAACATGTGACGTGTTAAAATAAAAACCTGGTAAATCAGAATAAAATCTGGTCTGGTCCAGTCTGCTTCTTAAAAGGTTCTTTCATATCTGCTGGCCTGCAAGATTTCATGCATTCTTGGAGTTTTCTAGCAGCAAAAATGTTCTGCTATGGTAGAAACATCTTCTGGTGCTACGTAGAAACCCGTTTTTAGGAGTGTGTTGAAACCCTACAACAGTTCAGCTCTTTCCAAACAAACTTTATATCGAACTCTTCGACTCGCTTCCAGAAAACTGGGTCAACCTGCAGCCGGTGTACGGAGGGACGCTGGGCTTCGGAGTCCGTCTGCTCGCCGCAAAACACCGCTGATCAAAGTGTGGAGGTTCGTCAGCCTGGTGTGAAGTGAAGGTATCTGTCTGACGCCTCCTTCCCTCTCCCTGCCAGGTGTTCTGCTCTTCTGGACCTGCTTCAATATTTCATGGCCCGCCGTATGCACAGCGCCAAGCATCTCAACACCGAGGAAATCTACATATTTTTGGGGACATGCAGACCTGGTGGAGCTGTAAAACCTTCAGATGCAGGTGTGTGTGTGTGTGTGTGTGTGTGTGTGTGTGTGTGTGTGTGTGTGTGTAAAAGAAAGATCTGCAGTCTGTCTATGGGCTTACAGTCGAGTACCAAACGAGCATGAGGTTCTTCATTTCTGAAACACACTTTTTGCAGGTGCATGTTTTTTTGCAGTGAATCGGTTTCCCTCACCTCGCTCCAGACCAGCATGGTGCCGAAGACAACCTGCAGGCCGTCGAAGAAGTTGTCCCCGATGATGATGACGGTGGCCCCCCCGGTCGTCCAGCCCTCGCTGGGACTGATGGCTTTGATGCAGGGCGTAGCTGCTTCGGAAACACAGGCAACAGAGCAGTGTTGAGTGATGCAGTTAAGAAGGGCTGCCGCTGCCTCACAGTAGCAAAGTAGATTTTACAATCTCACATAATGATGTTTCTGTGTCTGATATTGAGTTTGAAGGTTCCTAAAACATTTGCCGGACAGTTTGAGCCGAGCTGGTCCAGCAGGATGGACCAGCTGAAGGGTCCAAGACACCGAATCCCTCCAGGGGTGCTGTTCTGTAGCTGACCCTGACCTCTGACCTCCCCATAGAGAAAAAACCCTACAGGGAGCAATGGTGTATAACATGAAAGAGAGTTTTTGAGCAAGACAGCAAAGATATTATTGCTTTTACATCCAGAACCAGAATTCCCTTCACATTGCTCTGCCAGCAACCGATTAGTTCACTACTAATACATGCTAAATGATTAGTTTTTCAGTGCCACAGAGATCAATAATGAGTACCATATAATCAGTGGCATGTCTCCATGATGACTAGACAGTGTTGGCGAGTCAGACAGGCTGACGGACCGGTGCTGTCTCCAGTCTATCAGGCCAGAACAGACGCTGGGCTGCAGGAAGGAAGACCTGCAATCAGACGGTGGATGAGGCTCCGCAGGGTTTACAACCATTCCCGGATCCCAGAACGATTTTATTGGGATAATGATTTGATATTCCAGTCAGTGATATGAGGGTACTTTGTTTACTATGTCATGTGATTTATAAAGCTGCATTCAGAGACAATTTACTACTGTTCTACTACTATAGGTTACTGGCAGAGCACATGGGGAAGCAGATCTGCTTAAATGTGCCTCTAAGACACAGATAATATACATTGAGTTTGTTTCCCACTGGAATCACCCATGCTAAAAATATATGTACTCATAGTACTACCTTGGATGAAAGTCTCCAAATAGATGTTATGTTGTAAGATTATAAAATAATTACTGTCTTGCTCAAAAACACCAAGATAAAACTCTCAGCAGAAGTTGGAGGGGTTCTCAAGCTCAAATCCCAAAGAAATGTTGTAAAAATCTACTTTTCTATGTAGAAATTTGCATAACGTTTGTTCTTCCACCCTGACGGTATAAAGCGTTGAACTGAAAGCCACCTCCCCTTCGGTCCGTACAGCCTCTCTCTACGGTCCTTAGTTAAAACTCTCAGGCAAATGTTCATATTTAAAAGAAGGGATGACTCCGTCTACAAGCAGCTTCAGGATCCTCGTTCCCCCCAGCCACAGGGTTCAGCTTTGAAAGTCATTCAGAGTTTGCAGATTAAAAAGAGAAACCCTCTTCAGGGCCTGTTCAACACAATACCACAGCCTCGCTCCCCAAACCCTTCAACAGTTGTCGAGGGTGTTGCTGTAGTCAAGGCTTCCTCCCCTCGTAGTCAACTGTCATCTCCTTATTAATTTCCCCTTTTGTCACAACAGTAAACAAACAGTCCAATGGGGTTGATGGGGGGGGGGTCCAATCGGGCTAAATGAATAGAGCACAATGGCGAGAAACAAGCTGTGGAAAGTTTTATCGAGGAAAGGGAGGGCTGGGGGGGTACGTGACAAAGCCAGGAGCAGATGTTGGGCTTTTATCGCCTCTGAAAACATCGCAATCTGGCTGAGATGAAAGGCCGGGAGCTTCCCTCTCTGGGCTCCGATACAGGCTGTCTGTCCCTGACTCTGCAATACAATGGGCCCCTTCTGGCCCCTGCAGGACACCGTAGGCCCCGAACCCTCCCTGAGTAACGCCGGAGACCTGACTGAGGGGATTCTTCTCAAAGTATGTACATGAATGTTTAAGTACTGCATTGTACCCAACAGTTTCAGAGCTTTGATGAAACGCTTCCTCAAACTTAAACCGAGTCCAGGGGACTGAACCACAACAAGGTTTGGCAGGTGAGAGTTAGAACATGTTGGCTTGTTGATGTCGATGACAGATTTGTGTCAAATAGTGTTTGCAAAGACCTTTAGGGTTTGTTTTAGCCTGTTGTAGGTGCCAGATGGGTGGGGTTTGCCACATAGAGCAATGCAATGGGTGCCAAAAAGCTGAGACAATCTCAGGGAGTAGTTGAAAGTTAACTTTTCTTTGATCAACAGCCTACCTCATATTATCTGAATTGCCCTGATGTGGTAAACCCCACAAATCAGATACTGCAAGCACAGTGAGACAAATGTAAAAATGATGTCATCACTTCTGGAAATGCCTCAAAGTTTAAACCGAGTCAAGGGGAATTGCCAAGGACCTGCAGGGCTGATGGTTTGGTAGGCGAGAGAGACGAGGCTTGTTGATGCTGATGACAGATCTGTGTCAGATAGTGCATTGGTTTTTGTTATCTAGGTGCCTGATGGGTGGAGTTTGCCACACAGGATGATACAATGACAGCCAGAAAGTTTAGACAATCACAGAAAGTATTTGAAAGTTAATTCAGTCAACTTTACTGTGGTTGACATCTTCTCTGATTCTATCTGAATTGCCTTGATGTGGTGAACCCCACCCATCTGGCTCTCCACGTAGGTTAAATCAAACGAGAGAATTATGTCATCACTCGTGGAAACGCCACAGTGAGGTGGGTTTCAGGCGTGTTTTAATGAAAGGGCTGTCATATTAAAAGTTACCACTTCAATGAAAATGTTCAACTCTGTTCCATGTCTGAGGGTCAGGTTTCATCAAGTCCAGTTCATTTTATTTTGTAGCTCTGCAACGCGTTGTTCACCGTCCACTGCCATGACTTAGGACCACAGGAATGGACAGCCATGTGTTAACAGGTTGGAGAACAGAACAGATCAGGTGGCAAAAAGTCGATGTTCAACAGGCAAGTAAACTACGTAACTCTGACCTAATATTTTACCATCAACAGACCCTACAGCTTTCACCCTAAACTTAACCCCTGAACCTTAACCCACCGTTAACCCCCTCCAGAACAAAACATGAGGAGGGCCAGAGGAGGGCCATCACCTTCTTCCCTGAAGAACTACAAAACCTTTGACCCAGGAAATTAGGCTCAACCCCTGACCCTAGATCAACCCTTACCCTAGCTCAACCCTGACCCTAGATCAACCCTGACCCTAGCTCAACCCTGACCCTAGATCAACCCTTACCCTAGCTCAACCCTGACCCTAGATCAACCCTGACCCTAGATCAACCCTGACCCTAGCTCAATCCTGACCCTAGATCAACCCTTACCCTAGATCAACCCTGACCCTAGATCAACCCTAACCCTAGCTCAACCCTAACCCTAGATCAACCCTGACCCTAGATCAACCCTGACCCTAGATCAACCCTTACCCTAGATCAACCCTGACCCTAGATCAACCCTGACCCTAGATCAACCCTGACCCAGACATTGTACCACCTGAAACTCAATAGACTTTTTAGTGACACAACTTACTTGATAGTAAGTTGAGAACTATTGTCATCTTGGTTTAACTTGAATCTCAGTAAGAGACTTTCAGTCTAATGTCATACTGCTCACAAAACAGTAAAATACATTACAGATGTGAATTCAAAGCACATGTTGGTTTTGACATGTGAACAATATTTTTTGACATTTAATCTAAAATCACTTTCTTTTACTTATTGTTCACATCTTTTTTGTTAGGGACCTGACTCACTCTGTAACTGGAACTATTTATTCTTGTCAATCATGTTTGTTGAGGAAACTCAACCTTGACCTGCTGCCTCCACAGCTTATCAACTGACTTCAGACCTGGATGCTTCCTGAGACCGGCGAGGGCTTACCTTCGGAAGGGTCCAGGCGCCGGGCCCGGCGGCCATGTTTGGAGTTGTTGTGGACGAACATGTTGTCTGACACGGCCAAGACATGGCCGTCCACGTTGATTGTAGTGGACACCACCACCTGGACAGACAAACACCACACAGTTATGACTGTCACTATCAGGGGTCAAACAGCAGTTTCAACTCATTCTTAGCGTTTGTTTTAAGCTGCTTGGAGTACCAAGTGGGCGGGGTTTACTGGATCAGCTCCTGGCTTGGCTTTATTTGATATAAATGTGCTCCTCTATTGCAGCCCTGTAGGGAAATAGTCCACTCTCTTGCCTCCACTATGAGGTCAGAGGTCACAGCTACACAACAGCAACCCTGGAGCCGGTAGCGATTCAGTGCCTTGCTCAAGGACTTCAGCAGGGTGGATGCTTGAACCTCCAGTTGCAGGGCGACTTGTGGGTCTCTTGAATCACTACACCACCCTGCTGCTCCACCCGGATCTCTACCCTGCATGATCATTCATCTAGTCTGGGTGCTGTGACCTCTGACCTCCTTACTATCGATTGCTTGTAATGTTAATCTAGGAACTGAAGCTGTTTCTCCTGCTGACCCCGTTGAGTCTCATACGACGTCTTACCTGAAACCTCCTCATGTCCCGCGGGTTCCCTGCATTTTTCAAACAGTTCTGATTGCACTTGAGGAAGAACTTCAGGAAGAATCTGCAAAACAGCAACAGAAGACGGATCAATCTCAGGGCTCGTAGTAATTACGTCTCTGACCTGCAGCCGCGTCCCAATTTGATTAAACCAAATCCATCAAATTCATTAAGAGTTAGAACACAGATCTGTGACTGAAGTCAAATGAAGCTGAGCTCATTTAACGTTACAGGAGACTCATTTTACATCAGGAACCGTTTGATCAGTAATTAATAACTCAAATCATTTATTGCCCCCATGATTTCATAGACTGTTTAAACCACTGAATGCAAAGATCGATAATCTCTGAAAACCCGAGAACCTGCCAGAGTCTCCTCGGGTCGCATCTCCTCCTCGTACGGGTGAAAACATTATGATTCTACAGCAGCGACCGTCTTCGCCGTCTTCGGCCTGATTCAGACAGTCGACACTTCCTGCAGACTGATGGCGTCTCATTAGAGCCGCCTTTTGATTTTTTCTCCTTCACGTCCGATCGCTGCTCCCGTGTGTTGATTTACGCCTATTTTTACGGCAGCAGAGGAGTATTGATTGGGAATGGATATCAATGAGGATGGGCGGTAATAACCTCAGCTTTCTGGTGGGGGGGTAAGACAGACTCCTAGCCATCCAGTTAGAATGGATTGCCACCTTAATGCATTTCCCACTGCCTTGTAATCTCCACACATCCATCTCTCGGACCATAAGCCCCCCCGTTTTGATAGAGCGCTTTCTTTTTAATTGCCACATTATCACAATAATAATCCGGGCAGTTAACAAGCGGCAAGGTCGCAGACAGCCATGTCACATTAACCAAGGGATAACCTCAGCAGAATACCGACGCCCGATTTTTTTCCCCCCTCCTCGTCTTCTTCTGCTTTTGCAAGGCATGCTGGGAGCGTAACGCGGAGCAGCGCTGACTCGGGGGTGGGGGGGAATATAAATGGGGGCTCTGCGAGGTCGGCATCGATTCCCGCCCTAATAAGACAGTAACAATATCTTTAAAAACACGCCGCGTGAGGCCGGGCGGCGTTCTGGTGTTGCTCGATGGGAATGTGTATTTAAAGCTGCGACGTTTCGGCGTAAATCAGAAATCAGAAAGCTTAAAGAAACACCGTCGCTTTCTAATGACACACCGAGCAGAGAGACGGGGAGAAATGGACAGTCTATTTAGCGTGTATCGACTGAAACCTGATCTGGGTGCACTGTAGGCTACTAATGCCCTTTATGGCAACGGAATACAATAATACGGGGAACCATCCCAGCGCTCCATTCATATGATATTGGAGTCCTTGGGAGTGCAGATATGGATCAATAGGGATTGAATTAAAACGCAGCTGGAGACAAGGAGCTGCTGAGACGAGCACACACACACACACACACACACACACACACACACACACACACACATAAAAATCTCATACACAGTCTGAGAAACCTTCAGATACACACAGAAATAGATGAAACCACACACTCACTCATACACACACTCCAAGACAAAGACGCACACACACATATAACACTCCAACACACACTCATAGATAACAGTTTGCACGCACACACACACACACACACACATACACACACTCCAAGAGAAGAACCTGCACTTATAAACACTAATACACACACACTGAGACGTCTGCAAACACTCGTGCAATACACACACTTATACACACACACACACTCCCAAGTCGGTACATATACATGTATAAACAAAGAACACACAAATAACACCTATACACACACACACACTCCTCCCTCGCCCCACCCCCTCAGCTCTCTCTCTCTCTGCTAGCTACACCCAACACTCGTCTCTACGGACCATCTCTGTATTCCACTTATCTCTTGTCTTTGTGTGTGTGTGTGTGTGTGTGTGTGTGTGTGTGTGTGTGTGTGTGCATCTGTCTGTCTGTGTGTTTCCTAGGCGTGTTCATATTTGTGTCTGTCTGAGTACATATATATGACATCTTCATGTGTGTGTTTCCATGTGTGTGTGTGTGTGTTTCCATGTGTGTGTGTGTGTGTGTGTGTGTGTGTGTGTGTGTGTGTGTGTGTGTTCTCGGTGGTCCTGCCTCGTCCATCTGGGCAGCAGTTGACAGACTCAGAGTCAGGAAGAGGCTGCAGATCAAAGCAGCGAACTGAGAGGGAGAAGCCTCAGATAGGAAGACGCCATGGGGAGGGGGGGGGGGGGGTACCAACATGACAGGACATCTTCGTGTGTGTGTGTGTGTGTGTGTGTGTGTGTGTGTGTGTGTGTGAGTGTGTGTGTGTGCGTGTGTGTGAGTGTGTGTGTGTGTGTGAGTTCATTAAACCAAAGTTAAAGTGAAGTTCCTGCTGAGAGGATTTACCACCGAACCAGGTTTACAAAATGTTCTGTTCATCTGAACTGAACTGAAGAGTAAAGTAAAGTAAAGTAAAGTAAAGTAAAGTAAAGTAAAGACATAAATCGGTGGTAAAATGTCAAAACTGTATGGATAATATGGATGTAATTTTGTTCATAATGAATTTGATTTGTCGTTATTAAACGACACTATTAAATATTCCTTGATTCTATTCCAACACATGAATTTACTCTTAAAGTTGATCAGTTATTTAAAGAGGATGTTGAGGAAAGACTAGATGTTATTTGGTCGTTGATGATTCATCATCGGTCACCAGCTGAGAGGAAACATCCCTGGTGGGATTTGGTTTTAGATTTGACTCATTGTTTCCTGATCTTTTCTCTCCAATAGGAAAATAAAAACTAGCAGATCAAATCCAGACTGTTGGGCTGGAGGACGGAGGATGGAGAGCCACGCCTCGCTGCTAACGGCTAACGCCAGGAAACAAGACATCCCAGCAACACTTGCAGCAGATTTCTTATTATGACCGTTTCAGCACGACAAATAAATCTTCTCCTCCTCCATCTGTTACCTCCATGAACACCCGTTTTAAAACCAACTGGCCCCCTGCTGTGATGCTGAACTGATGATGCTGGACCTCCAGCTACCAACCAGAAGAGGAACTCTTTAACGGAGGTTCATCCCAGAAAGGAAGTTGACTAAGTAAGAAAAGATCTTCAGGTCTGGGACGCATATGGAGGATATCCAGGCCTGAATGTGGAAGCTTCTGAAATCCCTCCACAGTTTATGAGCCATAAGGATGTTCGCTCCACGTGATCCACCACAGCGACGGTACAGCTGCTAGCCGGCTCGCTCTGCCAGGCTGGAGACTCAGATGAAGGAGCGGCATCGGGCGTAATCCTCACCATGATGCTGCTGCCTTCGCTTCCAGATTGGCAGAGCAGTTTTAATGATGGAGGATAGAGGAGGATGATAGAGAGACATAACGATGGCATTAGGAGAGAGAGAGGCTGCAGGTAGGAGCGTCATTCAGTCACATGGAGACTTTACAGTCATATTGATCAATAAGTAATAATAGTAATAATACTGTGTAACAACGTGATGTAAGTAAAGTTACACATATACTTGCAATACCTTCCTAATGAGATCAGACTGCTCCAACACAAAGAGGTCAAAGGGCGCGAGGAGCATCGCTTCACTCTCATTGCTATACAGCTAGCTAATGTCTTGAAGAAGAGGAGGAGTCGTTCTGAAGCAGGATCAGGATCAGGAGTGGATCTCCTCCCTCCTGATCCCAGCCAGACGAGACGATTCAGCCCGGCGTGACTTCAGTCTCGATACGAGGCGACGTCTGAACCGCCTGAACCTCCTCAGCTGGACAAACTGAAACTCAGCCGTTCGTTTCTACCGGTGGTGAAACGTTCTGGGTGTTAAACGCGTCCATCTGATCGTTGCTGTATCGTTTCACTGTCTGCTGAGGCGGCGACCCCGTTTCCCCGCAGGGATCATTAAAGTTTCATCAAATGTGAAAAAGCTTCATATACTCATAAGAGTTGAACTGTTAATTGGAG
>JAXDDX010000053.1:1262500-1267500 GCA_034670405.1 Hoplostethus atlanticus | reverse complement strand
CAGGTCAGGTAACTAAACCTGGTTCAGGTTCTGGTTCAGGTTCTGGTTCAGGTTCTGGTTCTGGTTAATTGAAGGTAAATGTCTCCGCCCATCCACCAACCAGAAGAGTGTCACTGTGGAGCTTCATGAACGTTCAGGTTCTCCTCTGGAGTCAAACATCCATCCATGGTTTTATTCTATTGTTTCTATTTCCCAAATCCAATCAGGTCTTTGTCTGAATGGATCTTGGTTCTGGTCTTTGTCTGAATGGATCTTGGTTCTGGTCTTTGAGTCTCACAGAGGAAACAGCTTTAAATAGTTTCAGGCCTTCAGACTGAGAGGCTGGTGACACACACTTCATTACCGTCAACACTCACCGACACCGAGTGGCTATCACTCACAGTGTGTGTGTGTGTGTGTGTGTGTGTGTGTGTGTGTGTGTGTGTGACAGGTGGGGCGAGCTAACAGTGTGAGTGCATTAATTAATGACTGACGGCTAAACAGCCACAGCAGTAATAACAGTTAAGCCGGCGCTCGGGGCCGCCAGCCGACACCGATCGATGGATCAATGCTTGTATTCACACACACACACACACACACACACACACACACAGAGTCTATCATTTTCACTTCCTGTCAGCACACCTGCACCTCCCCGCCCTGCACACACACACACACACACACACACACCTGCTATCCAAACTAGGTGGCCTGATGCCCCTGGCTCAATATTAGCGGACATCGAACCTCCAGAGTGAAACGAGCAGTACTCACAACACACCGTTGATTTGCACACTTTGTCTGTCTCTCTCTCTCTCTCTCTCTCTCTCTCTCTGTATTTTCCCAGCATCCTCTAGCAGGGTCTAGATTAGCTAATTAAGGGACCAGCCGTGGATCTTTGGATCTTTGATTGGAGCGCCGGGGTGTTTTGACAGGCCGGATTAACGTGGCGTGATTAGGAGGGGGTCCACGTCGAGGCCGCTAAGCCCCCCCTAAGCCCGGCTCCGAGGCGGGGAGGAACGCTGTGCATGCTGGGAGAGAGCAGGAAGAGAGCAGGGAGGGACCCCCGCCCCTCTCGCCCCACTAACCCCCCCTACAACCCTGCAGTTCACTGCCGACGTACTGCAGGGTTGCGCTACGGTCGTCCATCTGAATCCGTTCACTTCCTGGAGGTTCAGTTTGGCCGAGTGGGAACCAGAGGGGCTCAGGTTCAATCCCAGCCGTGCAGCCGTGCAGCCGTGCAGCCGTGCAGCCGTGCAGCCGTGCAGCCGTGCAGCCAGTGGAGCCGTGCAGCCGTGCAGCCGTGCAGCCAGTGGAGCCTTACCTCCAGCTAAATGGCTAGAATGCATTACTTTTTCTGTACTATTGTTTCATGATTACAGCAGAAGGGTGTAGAGAGTAAAGGTGCATCAGGAGAGGAGGCGAGTTCAGCTGCACATCTGCTGCACGCCTGGGGAGTTCAAACTGCAGCACGGCAGAGGGACTTGAACCCACGGACTTTGGAGATTGTGCTGCGAGTTGTACTGGTGACATCACCAAGGTTAACTCACAGCAGGAGTGGTTTTGAACAATAGCAAGAGGGAGGGAGGGGGGAGGGAACGGAGAGTATAATGGGGGTTTATGGGGAGAGGGAGGCTTGGCAGAGGAGAGACTCTGCTCTATTGGCTCGGCTGTCGTGGCGTAAAGCAGACTCATGGGTGTCCTTGCTGTGTTGCCGTTAGGCGTTAAATGAACACCTGGCCACCGAGTCTCAGGCCATGTTGTTGGTTAGCGGTGAGGAGGAGGAGGAGGAGGAGGAGGAGGAGGGGGAGGAGGAGGAGGAGGAGGAGGTTTTAGTCTGCAGATGGGGAGGGATAAACTACACAGGAGGTTCCTGATGGCCAATGAAAGAATCTTAATAAACTAATGGAGGCTGACTACAGCGTGTGTGTGTGTGTGTGTGTGTGCATCTGCTTGTATGCATTTATAACATACATAGCATGCCGTGGGCACCAAGCAGCGCAGGCATCCATCACTGCGTCTTGTATGTGTTCATACTCCCTGCTGATGTTTGCTGTACATGCAATGTGTGTGCTCGTGTTTTCCACGTGCACGCCTCACATGGTGTGTGTGTGTGCTCGTGTTTTCCACGTGCACGCCTCACATGGTGTGTGTGTGCTCGTGTTTCCACGTGCACGCCTGTCTTGTGTAAATGGCGTGTGCGTGTTAATGTTTCCTGTTCATGCACCGTGCTGCTCGGCGGGTCCCGGTCCCTAGCAGACCTCCTCAGCCGGCCGGAAGGGGGCGTGGCCAGCGGCGTCTGGATTAGCATTAGCTAAGAGTCTCATCCAGGACGGGTGATTTACATAAGTAATTAGCTAATGTGCTGTTCAATTTCTCTCCCATCTGGCTCCGAGAGCTACACCTCATTTCTCAAATTGACAGGCCGGTCACTATCGCTACCCACACTGCAACAAGGCGCCCACCAAATTAATTTGTCAACCTTCTCCTGTAATGGGACGTTCACCTTGAAAACTCAATTTACCTGAGGAGGCGAGAGTCTGCGAGCCGGCTGGAAAAGCCAAAGATTTCTCAAAAAATTCCTTTAAGAAGAAACACCACCATGCAGCAGAGCCGGCGGTGCTGAGGTCTGGTGACAGCGGTGAGATTGGACAGAGGGAGTATTGAACCCAGCTGATTGTTTGTGATGTTGGAAAACAAGCCGAGAGCCAAAGATCTCTGAGCAGAGGAAAGGTCAGCTACGTCAGCTACGTTAGCTACGTTAGCGCTAGCGCTACGAAGCGCTCCGTCTGACGGGACGAATTCAAACCAAACCAGTTTTATGTTCTAGAGGTTTTTATCACAACAGAACTATTGATAACTTCTATTACTTTAGTTAGATGATGAAGAAGAAAAGGTGATACGAGGATGTTAAGGTACCGTGGTGTTCAGTCAAAACAACCAACCAACTAATCAATCAATCAATACAGGACTGGTATAGTATATATAGTATTATACTATATATATAATACTAATACTATATATATATAATCTTTTATGACTCACAGAACATTATATTATAATATTATATACATAATACTATATACATAGTATATAGTATTACTATTACTATATTAATATTACTATTACTATTACTAATATTACTATTACTATTACTACTATTACTATTACTACTACTATTATTACTATTACTACTACTACTACTACTACTACTACTACTATTATTACTATTACTACTATTACGATTACTACTACTACTATTACTATTACTACTACTACTATTACTATTACTATTACTACTATTACTATTACTACTACTACTACTATTACTACTACTATTATTATTACTATTACTATTAATACTATTACTATTACTATTACTACTACTACTATTACTATTACTACTACTACTATTACTAATATTATTATTACTATTACTACTATTACTATTAATACTACTATTATTACTATTACTACTATTACTATTAATACTACTACTATTACTATTACTACTACTACTATTACTATTACTACTACTACTATTACTAATATTATTATTACTATTACTACTATTACTATTACTACTACTACTACTATTACTACTACTATTATTATTACTATTACTACTACTACTACTACTATTACTACTACTACTACTACTATTACTATTACTACTACTACTATTACAATTAAATGTACTATTACTACTACTATTACCATTACTATTACTACTACTACTATTACTATAACTATTACTACTACTTCTACTACTACTATTACTATTAAATGTACTATTACTACTAATAATAATAGTAATATTCTTCATACTTGTAGTGAATCTGATCAAAACGTCTCATCAGAATCAGTTCAGGTTCAACCAGTCTAGTATTGATCACTTCTACAATCAATATGGAATCAATCAACCTGCATCATGTCATCGTGTCATCGTGTCATCGTGTCACCGTGTCACCGTGTCATCGTGTCACCGTGTCACCATGTCATCATGTCACCATGTCACCATGTCACCATGTCATCATGTCATCATGTCATCATGTCACCATGTCACCATGTCACCATGTCACCATGTCACCATGTCATCATGTCACCATGTCACCATGTCACCATGTCATCATGTCATCATGTCACCATGTCACCATGTCACCATGTCACCATGTCATCATGTCATCATGTCACCATGTCACCATGTCACCATGTCATCATGTCATCATGTCACCATGTCACCATGTCACCATGTCATCATGTCATCATGTCAGTCTGATGGTAGTAAACAGTCTGGTCGGATCCATGAACAATGAGTGTGTTTACAGTGAATGTAGTAGTGTAGTGTGTAGTGTGTGTGTGTAGTGTGTGTAGTGTGTGTAGTGTGTAGTGTGTGTGTGTGTGTGTTCCTCAGTCTGTATTCTGCTGCAACTCTACTTATAACTTCATTTGGAGACGAAGGTATTGATGATTCCTCAGGGCATCCTGGGCCTCGGTGTGCTAATCATTAAAACACCCCCCGCCCGACACACACACACACACACACACACACACACACACACACACACACACACACCATCCTCTCTCTCTGTTTTTCTAATTTTGCACTCTCTCTCCACCTCCTGCTTATTCCCTTCATCCCAGTGTTGAGATGGCCAGAGAGAGAGAGAGAGAGAGAGAGAGTGTGTGTGTGTATGTGTGTGTGTGTGTGTGTGTGTGTGTGTGTGTGTGTGTGTGTGTGTGTGTGTGTGTGTGCGTGCTCAGGGACCAAACTCAGGGAAATGGGCCAAAAAGCGAATCTAATGAAACCCCTCAAATTAATTTTCAGTCTCATCTTTAGCTGGAGGCAGAGCTGGAGCCCAGGGACGAGAGACATAGAGAGAGACAGGGAGAGAGAGAGACAGGGAGAGAGAGAGACAGACAGGGAGAGAGAGAGACAGGGAGAGAGAGAGGTGGATAGAGAGACAGAGAGACTGAGATGGAGACAGAGAAATAGACAGAGAGGGAGAGAAGGATGGAGA
>JAXDDX010000053.1:1200000-1255000 GCA_034670405.1 Hoplostethus atlanticus | reverse complement strand
TTTCTATAAATGTTTTGTTACCATACAAATAACATTTATTATTATTGTTGTTTATTATTTTCTGCACCGACGTCACCGAGACGAATTCCTCTACATTTATTACATTTCAGATTTCCTTCTGATGTTGAATGTCTCCATCATGACATCATCATGACATCATCATGATATCACCAGCACCAAGTCCAGGAAGCTCTGACTCCACTGACGTTGGACCAGATCAGTGATGGAGCATCACCCTGACGGAGGGATGACCCCCCCCCCACCCCGGGCCACTGAACATTTCTCCCCAGATCACATCAAACTGGTTGAGCCCCGAGGGCCCGCTGGAGGCCCCGGCTGGGGGGGGGGGATGCTGGGAAGGTTTCCTCTCTAGAGGTGGAGGGAGGTGGGGGAGGGGCCTATGGGACACATGGAGAGGAGGAGGCTGGGGGGAGCAGGGACAGGTAGCGACACCCCCCCCTCCCTGGAGGCAGTTAGATATATACTGACACAGGCTGGAGGGGTCAGAGGGCATGCTGGGACAGTTACCTACCCCCCCCCCCTCTGGAGGAGCCTAGACAGACACGACCATAGACCTGAGGCTGGGGGTCTTGGAGGAACCTAGCCCACCTCTCTGGAGGAGCCCAGACAGATAGGGGAAGAGAGACTGGTGCTGGTGGGGTTTGAAGGACCAGAGAGCCGGGAGGTTTAGATGGTGAGGACGGGGCCGGGGGGGCCGGGGGGGGCCGCGGGGCCGGGGGGGCCGGGGGGGCCGCCGGGCCACGGGGCTGCTGGGCCGCGGGGCGGGGAAATATGGTTCCGTTTCACCGGTGAGTCATGAAGAAATGAATATTACAGTTGAGTTGGATAGACTGTACTGGTAGAGGCTGTGTGTGTGTGTGTGTGTGTGTGTGTGTGTGTGTGTGTGTGGAATAGATACCCCAGTGTAAGGAGAGAGGGCTTAACCACAAACACCAGCGCTCAGACCTCAAGGTCGTCTGGCTAGCTGCTAGCCACCCAGACACACACACACACACACACACACACACACCTGTGGGGAAACAACTTTGCTTCTCACACTTAGAAATACATGCAAATAAGAAGAGTAATAATAAAAACATTTAGTTTCATTAGTATGTGTGTGTGCATGTGTGTGTTTGTGCACACAAGTAAGCAATGTATTAATCAATGAATTAGTTATTAGTCAGTAACGTTGTTTGGAACAAACTGTTATTCTGGTGGGAAAAGGGGCAAGAGGAAGTCATGGGATCTGATCACAGCACTGTAAACACACACACACACACACACACACACACACACACACACACACAGACTCTCACACACACAGACACACACACACACACACACACACACACACACACACATGCTCAGTCCCAGTGTCACCCATTCCTCTTGTCCTCTGTGCTATTCCTGTTACTAGCGGTCACATAAACTAAACAAATCTAAAAACAGGCTTGGTTTAGACCCCCCCCCCCCCCCCCCCCCCCGACACACACACACACACACACACACACACACACAGACACACACACACACACACACACACATACACACATACACACACACACTCTCTGTTTCTCTCCAGCTCTGTTTCCATTCAACTGTCAAGCAAATTTTAAGTGAAAATGTAAAAACAAATGTATGTGAATTGGTGCGTTTCCATGAAGCTGATAGATAATCAATATCAATAATAAATAATCAATAATCAATATCTTTAGTTTTTAACAGACAGAGTTTCTCCTCAGGGTGAAAACACTAAAACTCTCCAATGAAACCAGACTGACTCTCTTAGTGTCAGCAGCTCGTTAAGGCAGGGTGTGTGTGTGTGTGTGTGTGTGTGTGTGTGTGTGTGTGTGTGTGTGTGTGTGTGTGTGTGTGTTGGCTGGTTGGTGAATAATTCAGCCTGAAGACCAGGCCACCTGCTGCAGTTTCCAACCAGCCAACATCCATATTTTACAGCCCCAAACCACTGACTCCACACACACACACACACACACACACACACACACACACACACACACTCCCTCTAACCCAACACATGGTGTCACAGCATTAGACGATATCTGGGTTTTCCAATATTGACGCAGGCTGATTGATTCTGTTGTTGGTCGTCAATGAAGATCAGTGGAGAGTTTTAGTGTCTAAATGTTGTTAAAACTGAATATTGGCACAAAATCTCGTCTATCAGCAGCTTCAATCTGAAAGCCCATACCAGTTGAACCCTATCACACACTACCCATGATGCACTGCCACTGCAGGCCATCCCCTCCATGTCGGCGCCATGAAAACCCATTAACAGCTGGACGACACGCCGGCCCTCCGTCATAAAACTCCACCTGGACTCATGTAGCAGCACTTGGCCCCCATTGTAACCGCCGTCACCCTGATCCTCGGACATAACCCTGGGCAAATTACCCATAAAACCTTGCGGCAACCTCCAGGCCCTTCTCCCGGTGACCCCCGACTCTTCCTCTCCTCCTCCCTGACTCATCCTCTCCTCTTCGTCACTCCCTCCTTCAATTTTAGCCCGGCTGCCCAGTAATGTCCTGCTTTTATTGTAAATCTATACTCTTAATCTGGTCGGCTCCGATGGGCCTCGCTCGCCCGATCAATAGGCTACGATTGCTGGGAAGGGTCCAGGGGGGCAGATAACCCCCCCCCCCCAACACCAACCCCCCGTGGAGTTAACCCCTCCTGCACACACACATACAGTACACGCCATCCCATGACATACAGCGTCACGTGGGAATTGAACCCCCAACCCTAGCAGCGCTAGTGCCTTGCTCTACGCATCGACCTCCACAGGACTGGTTATTAGACGGGTGATGTCCAATATCATGATTGAATATTACGATAAAACACTCGGTGACCAGGGAGCCGTTAAAACCCGAAGAAACCGCTGAACAGGATGTAGAGCAGAAAGAGATGCACCTCGCCGAGTCGGTCAGCGGCATTCTGGGTAGCGAGTCCCAGGAGCTCATAAAACATCTTAACTGTAAGAAAACGACGTCGGCAAGAAGTTTCTTTGCAAATGATGAAAAATTGTAAAAGAGAAAAATCCTGCACATGAAAGCAACTATGAAAATAAAAATGCTCTTTCCCTCAAAAGTCCAGGACGTTAAACGGACTAAGATTTCGGTCCCTGAACGCCACGCGCAGACATACTGAGATGAAGCTACTGAGGCTTGGTGATTGATTATACATCACAACATACTTCTAGTTTTCCTAATTTTTGGAGGGCATTGTTTGCTTTACTGGACAGATTACAGTGGAGAGACATGACGGAGAGGGTTGCCAGGTCTGGAGGGAAATCTGCTGGATTGCTTTACGGCACCAAACAGGAAGAGGGCGCTGTTCTTCCAGCGCTAACGGAGCTAAAGATAAAGAGTTTCTGGAGACGGCAGATGGAGGAAGGAGAGAAAGGAAGACCAACATGTTGATCCTCTTCAGGAAAGACAAAGACGCCAGGGAGGGGGACGGGGGGCAGGAAGCAACAGGGCTGATGGGAAATGTAGTCTTAATGTGGAGAAACACTAGTAACAATACCACTGGTGAGATAGAGGCTACCAGTCGTCTCCATGGTCTCACTGGTTTACAGTCTTACACCAGGTAGGACTGGTGATCTGGTGATATACTGATGATAACATGATACATGTAGAGTTGTCTCTCTTCAAGGAATCAATCAGAAACACAACCTGGGGGAGGAGTCTCCTCCCTATTGGTCAGAAGAGTGATGGACAGCGCTGAGAGCCACTCACATCTGTTAGGATCATTAGGGGCAACGGGTTCGACACCACAAATGTCCCTGTGGGGTGGAGCAGGAGGGTGAAGGATGACAGATAATGTGCTGTGTGTGTGTGTGTGTGTGTGTGTGTGTGTGTGTGTGTGTGTGTGTGTGTGTGTGTGTGGAGGGGGTGGGGTGGGGGGGTCAGAGGTCGCTCTCCATCTTTCCAATTCACCCTTCTACAGATGACATCAAAGCTGCAAATGGTTGTAGAGGAAGGAGTGGTAGTGTGTGTGTGTGTGTGTGTGTGTGTGTGTGTGTGTGCGTGCGTGCGTGCGTGCGTGTGTGTGTGTGTGTGTGTGTGTGTACAAGGGTGCATGACTCCCATGTAAGGCCTGACCATTAAAGCGAGGGTGATGGTCAGACAGCAGAGGAGTGTGTGGGGGGGCGTGAAGAGGTGTGTTCTGGGTAATTAGACCCCGGCCCCCCGTACGCTCTGACACTCTCTGGTAATTTATCGCCCCACTCGGGCGACTTGGCCACCATCTAATTGCAATATTAGCGTGTAATAACGGCGGTGTTACGGCGATCCGTCACCGCTGCGTTCTGCTGCCTCGGCAGGATTTCAGCCATTAACCGACAACCGGAGAAACAAAGCGCCTCGCCGGTTTGGACACGCCGACCTCTGAGAGGAACATCACCACCCATTTATATTCACCCCTCCCCCCTCGCCCCCCATTAGGCCCGTTAGCGACGGACCGACATGATCCATCATCGCAGAGACGAGACAATCCACCAGGACATTCAAAACCCATATTGGTCAAAACTTTATTGAGACGACTGAACTGAACAGCTGAGACGAGGTTCTGGTCCGGAGCCAATAGACGATTATGTATCAATACTCAATATCTTTAAGTTTGATCATTTTCTTTATAAATATTTTATTCTTGTCAGGGCAGAAAAACTAAAACTCTGAAACCAGGATGATGATGATGATGATGATGATGATGATGATGACAAAGAAGAAGAAGAAGAAGAAGAAGAACAAGAAGAACAAGAAGAAGAAGAAACATATTCTTCATACTTGTAGTGAATCTGATCAAAACGTCTCATCAGAATCAGTTCAGGTTCAACCAGTCTAGTATTGATCACTTCTACAATCAATATGGAATCAATCAACCTGCATCATGTCATCATGTCAGATGGACCAGAAGTCAGTCTGACCCTAATCTGGAGTCACAACAGAATCAGCTTCAGTTCCCAGATCAGTAACTAACAGTAAGGAGGTCAGAGGTCAGAGGTCAGAGGTCAGAGCACCTGACAACAGATGGAACAAACTCCTGTGACCCTAAAATGATGCTGATGATGGAGAAGTGAGGAGGGAGGACATGACATCTACCTGACGTACAGGAGGAAGGAGGAGAGACGGGTCATATTTATATCATATATATAATATATATAATATATATGATATAAATATGATATAAATATGATATAAATAACCCTCACATGTTCCCCTCACATCTTCTTCTTCTGTGACTTCAGACTCCAGATAGTTAATAAAGTCAATATTAATAACCAGTCAGAATGAAACTCTTTATCTGTCGTAACCAAGAGAATCCATCCATGTGATGACAGTGACGTGTGTGTGTGTGTGTGTGTGTGTGTGTGTGTGTGTGTGTGTGTGTGTGTGGTACCATTGAAGTCAGTTGATTTACTACAGCGAGGTGTGAAATCACGACATCAAACGCTTTACAGCAACGGATGGGCATGATTTGCATGACGGGTCACTAAAAGACACACACACACACAAAGACACACACACAAAGACACACAAAGACACACACACATACACACATACACCCCCCCCCCCCCATTCTGATTTATCTGTTGGTTTTAGGGGGGGGGGCGTTGTAGTGACAAACCCTGCATCTCTTAATAGGACACTAAAATGCAGTGATACGACCGCGCAGCACTAAATCAACACCACCGCCTGTCAGCGCTAAACACTCGGGTGTGTGTGAGTGTGTGTGTGTGTGTGTGTGTGTGTGTGTGTGTGTGTGTGTGAGTGAGGTGGGGTCAGAGAGAGGGAGGGCAGAAATGGGCGATCTAAACTATGTGTGTGTCCATGCATGTCTATAGATGTGTGTGTATATTGTGTGTATGTGCTCATGTGTGTTAACAGTTGTGCGTCTCCGGGAGGCAGGCATGTTTTCAAAAAGGAGTTTAGAGTTAAAGTTAGAATTAGGATTAGGCTTAGGTTAGGGTTAAGTGTGTGTGTGTGTGTGTGTGTGTGTGTGTATTCCCAGAGCAGGTGGACCAGTATTACTGTCCTAGTTAGACCGCTCTGGCTCACAGAGGAAATACAGGAAATAGAAAACGATGCTGCTCTAGTGGCGTTTCTCCATTCTCATCCAAACCACCAAACTGATGTTCCTGAGGTCGGACCCTCCAACTGGTCAAAACAATATCACATTATTATTATTATTATTACTTCATAAAGGTTTTAACATAACAATAATATAAATGCGTTATCATCAGTTAATAATGTCACACAATAATAATGTGATATTATTACATTCACCAGGAGTTTATACCTTTTATTACATTTTGACTCATTTTGAGGGACATTTTATTACTGTATTACTTTATCAGTTGCTATATAAATAAAAACGAACAAAGGAATAAAATATCTGCTTATTTCAGTGGCGGTTAAAACATAAAGTACATTAAATATCGCTGGACCAGGGTGGAGATGCTAGTCAGAGTTAGGTTAGTAGGTTAGTCTGGTCTACAGGTAACCAATCATCTACCAGCCTTGAAGCTCTTTAAAACCAACTGAGCAAACTCAAAAAGTCACAAACAAGAAAAAACGGATCTTTCTTAGTTCCTGAAACGTTTTGGAGATACAAGTTTTTTTCACCGCACATCCATCTGCCAACATCCTGCAAAATAGTGAGAATATAAATCTTCAAGCGCTCAGAAAGACGAGAGGTCAGAGCAGCGGGTCGGAGAGTCGTAGTACTATTATAGAATTATAGTGATCTCTATAGGAGTACCCAGAATGCCTTGTGTCAGCGCTGCAGTGCTACTGTCTGTCTGTCTGTCTGTCTGTGGTGGGATGGGGGGGGGGTGGAGGCCATCCCATGTGTGACTGAACACACAGAGAGATGACAAAACCTCCAACACCTATCAAACACACACACCACGGCAGCAAGAGGTGAGAGGACAGGCCGGTGTGTGTGTGTGTGTGTGTGTGTGTGTGTGTGTGTGTGTGTGTGTGTGTGTGCGCGCCTACATGCATACACACATATTCCTGGCTATGTGTGTGTCCGTGTGTTCCCACTGTTGCATGTATGAACTTGTGTATGCATGATTATATATATCTATGTGTGTGTGTGTGTGTGTGTGTGTGTGTGTGTGTGTGTTTGTGTTTATATAACTTGTATTAATAATAATGAAAAACAAAACTGTATGATTTGTCATTTTTACTTATTTAGTCATTTTAACAAAATAATTCAACATTCAATTGATAATATTAAACATTTAACATTTATCAATACTGCAGAATATAATTATAGAATAAGAACTACTTTTGAAACCGGCTGTATGTGAGTGTGTGTGTGTGTGTGTGTGTGTGTGTGTGTGTGTGTGTGTGTGTGCAGAGAGAGAGGCTCAGTGTCTCTCGTCCCCTGGCCGTTGTCCAAGGCCTCTCTAACGAGCCAACGTGGAGTTGGTAACGACCCCCCCGACCTCCTCGGAGGTCATTGGCTCCCGCCAACGCGACCCGACCAATCACAGACGGGCATTGTGACGGACAGCCACCAGCGCCCAAGGACACAGAGGGTAGAGGGATTAGAAACCAAGGATGAAGCAGCGCTGGCGTTAATAAAGGATGATGTGGGGCGTCGGGGGTTGAGATCTCCAATCTGTATGTGGATATTATCAGTGTTGAGTTAATATTGTATATTGAGGGACGTCTGCTGGATGCTCGTCTGTCTCAGTTCATGTATTTATGTGTGGACGGCATTGGATGAAAAATGAATGAATGCTGCTTATTATCGGTTAAAGCTGCTACCAGTAGAAATGTAAAGACCCGGTCCAGGTTAGTGTTTCACATCCCCGCCTCAAAGACGACTCGCCATTTGAACACCGGAGGAAACCTGTTCAACACCGACGGCGGCTTCAAACTTCAAACTAGTTGGATTTGGACAACCACAAGTCAGAGAAAAGAGTCTCGCTTTACACTGGAACTTTACACCAGAACTTTACACTGTTGATTCAATAGGAACTTACACTGTGTTGGTTCAAAAGGAACTTTACAGTGTTGATTCAATAGGAATTTTACACTGTTGATTCAATAGGAACTTTACAGTGTTGATTCAAAAGGAACTTTACAGTGTTGATTCAATAGGAACTTTACAGTGTTGATTCAATAGGAACTTTACATTGTGTTGGTTCAAGAGGAACTTTACACTGTGTTGATTCAAAAGGAACTTTACAGTGTTGATTCAATAGGAACTTTACACTGTGTTGGTTCAAAAGGAACTTTACAGTGTTGATTCAATAGGAACTTTACACTGTGTTGGTTCAAGAGGAACTTTACAGTGTTGATTCAATAGGAACTTTACACTGTGTTGGTTCAAAAGGAACTTTACACTGTGTTGATTCAGTAGGAACTTTACACTGTTGATTCAAGAGGAACTTTACAGTGTTGATTCAAAAGGAACTTTACACTGTGTTGGTTCAAGAGGAACTTTACAATGTTGATTCAGTAGGAACTTTACAGTGTTGATTTAAAAGGAACTTTACACTGTGTTGGTTCAAAGGGAACTTTTCACTGTTGATTCAATAGGAACTTTACAGTGTTGATTCAATAGGAACTTTAAAGTGTTGATTCAAAAGGAACTTTACACTGTGTTGATTCAGTAGGAACTTTACAGTGTTGATTCAATAGGAACTTTACAGTGTTGATTCAATAGGAACTTTAAAGTGTTGGTTCAATAGGAACTTTACACTGTGTTGATTCAGTAGGAACTTTACAGTGTTGATTCAATAGGAACTTTACACTGTGTTGGTTCAAAAGGAACTTTACACTGTGTTGATTCAGTAGGAACTTTACAGTGTTGATTCAATAGGAACTTTACATTGTGTTGGTTCAAGAGGAACTTTACACTGTGTTGATTCAAAAGGAACTTTACAGTGTTGATTCAATAGGAACTTTACACTGTGTTGGTTCAAAAGGAACTTTACAGTGTTGATTCAATAGAAACTTTACACTGTGTTGGTTCAAGAGGAACTTTACAGTGTTGATTCAATAGGAACTTTACACTGTGTTGGTTCAAAAGGAACTTTACACTGTGTTGATTCAGTAGGAACTTTACACTGTTGATTCAATAGGAACTTTACACTGTGTTGATTCAGTAGGAACTTTACACTGTTGATTCAATAGGAACTTTACAGTGTTGATTCAAGAGGAACTTTACAGTGTTGATTCAAGAGGAACTTTACAGTGTTGATTCAAAAGGAACTTTACACTGTGCTGGTTCAAAAGGAACTTTACACTGTTGATTCAATAGGAACTTTACAGTGTTGATTCAATAGGAACTTTAAAGTGTTGATTCAAAAGGAACTTTACACTGTGTTGATTCAGTAGGAACTTTACAGTGTTGATTCAATAGGAACTTAACACTGTTGATTCAATAGGAACTTTACACTGTGTTGATTCAGTAGGAACTTTACAGTGTTGATTCAATAGGAACTTTACACTGTGTTGGTTCAAAAGGAACTTTACACTGTGTTGATTCAGTAGGAACTTTACAGTGTTGATTCAATAGGAACTTTACAGTGTTGATTCAAAAGGAACTTTACACTGTTGGTTGAAGAGGAACTTTACAGTGTTGATTCAATAGGAACTTTACACTGTGTTGATTCAAGAGGAACTTTACACTGTGTTGATTCAAGAGGAACTTTACACTGTGTTGATTCAAAAGGAACTTTACACTGTGTTGATTCAAGAGGAACTTTACACTGTGTTGATTCAGTAGGAACTGCACCACGACTCTGCTGCTACCAGTATCGTCCGGTTTCTCAGAAAATGTAATCTGTGTTGATTGATAAATTCGTTACTGCAACGTCACCTTCTGTAAAAGGTCAATGCTGATTTAGAGAAACCTTCTACCGAGTCGGAGTCTGTTCTGCTGTCGCTGTTACACCACCTGATGTAAAATGTGACTCCTGTACAATGATGAAACCTGAAACCCTTTTTGGTTCCACGTTCAGCGAAAGAAATAGTCAGTTTGTGTGTGAAGGAGAGAGAAAGACAGACAGACAGACAGACAGGAAGACAGACACAGATACAGGTAGAGAGAGAGACAGACAGGAGGTTATAAAGAGGGGAAGCTCCTACCTGTCGATGATGACGGGGTCGGAGGGCGTCTCGTTGCGGTTTCCACAGCTCTTCTTATCGCAACACCGACTGCAAGAGCAAAAACATCCAGAATGACATGACGAACATACAAGTCATACAACTCATATCCACTGTTGATGTGTTGGTGAACTGGGTCGTTGCAGCAGCAAATAGAGGAAATGAGAGTATTGAACATCTGCAACTCACATGAAGTAGAATGGAAGTTTGGATTACAGCTTTATTAGGGTCAAAATAACAGCAGTTACTGAAGATATTGAAAGAAGCCACGCTACGCATGGGTGTGTTTTTAACCTTAAGATACAATATCCAAATAAATATGCCCTTATAATTTTATAGAAGGGAGAGGTGGCCTGGATTTTGTTGATCTTGTTTTGCCTTAAAATAAGGTTTCTACATCCTGTCGGGCGAAGCAGCGCTCCTCTTCCTCTACTGAGTTCATCCTCAGGTAGACTGAATGTCTATCAGACTTCCACTCAGACCACAACAATTAGCGGCTGGCCTTCCTCCCTGCCAGCCTGGCCATACACCGAGCCCATGTGGCTAGCTAGCTAGTGCCAGCTACCGTTTCCACTCTCCCCCTACCCCAGCACACACACACACACACACACACACACACACACACACACCACACACACTGTCCAGCTGGGTGGGGTCCAAGCCAAGGTCACTGACAGTTGGATGAAGCCCAGCGATGGCAGCGCCACTGTGGATCTCCGTCCCCCTTCCATCCTGACCCCTGGTGCCATCGCCCTGACAACCTGCCAGCCAACCAGTGGACTAGCCAACCAGCCTGCCAGCCAGCCAGCCAGCCAACCAACCAGCCAGCCAGCCAGCCAGCCAACCATCCAACCAGCCAGCCAACCAGCCAGCCAGCCAGCCAGCTAGCCAACCAGCCAACCATCCAACCAGCCAGCCAACCAGTCAACTAGCCAGCCAGCCAACCAGCCAGCCAACCAGCCAGCCAGCCAGCCAGCCAACCAGCCAGCCAGTCAGCCAGTCGACTAGCCAGCCAGCCAGCCAACCAGCCAGCCAGCCAGCCAGCCAGCCAGTCGACTAGCCAGCCAGCCAGCCAGCCAGCTAGCCCGCCAGCCAACCAGCCAGCCGACCAGCCAGCCAACCAGATAGCCAACCAGCCAGCCAGCTAGTAAATCAATCAACTAAGCAGCTAACCAACCAAGCAGCCACCAGGTAACTAGCTAAAAACCACACAATAAGTCAATCAACCAGCCAGCTAGTAGGCCAGTCAGCAACTAACCCTAACCCTAATCTAACCAGTCAGCAAACCAACTAGTCAACCAGCCAATCAACTAACCAGTCAACCAGCAAGTCAGAAATCCAATCAGCCAATCAGCTGTTGCCCCTGAACCCAGCTGGTGTGTGGTGGTATGCAGCCTGGGAGGGGCGTTGGGTTGGGTTGGGGTTGGCAGGGGAGGACGGAGCCAAATGTGTGGTTTGGTGTTGAGGGTCACCGTGCCGTGTTGAACACCGGCAGGCAGAAATCACACCATTAATATCTCTCAGAAAGAGATGATGGATGTTTCACCGGCGTTAAGACAAACCATCTAAACAAGTTGGTGTATGAATGATATATTTTAGTGTTTTATATATTAGATGATATATTTTAGTGTTTTATATATTAGATGATATATTTTAGTGTTTTATATCTGACGGCTGTTGATGCACACTGGGGTTGAATCCCAATTTGAGTTCATCATTCAGAAAATAAAATAAAATTCAGATTCAAGAGAAGAATGTAAAATATTATAAAACTAATATACAAACCCAGTAAAGTGTCTATCTAATATCTGAATGTATTGATCTATCGATCATTAATAATGACAAAGCTCATCTCATTTTCTTCATATAATCTTTGGACAAGAATGAACTGTCACTTCACAACAGTCATTAACACATCTTCCGGTAATTCTTAAAGATTAATCATATTGTTCGACCGACCCGTGAAGTCCAATTAGGCTCATGCATCCGCCCCCTGCTGTCCTGAATCAAATTGCCATTTGACAAAGCGTCAAATCGGAGCTGCGGATGCCAAACGAGACGGTTTATGAATCATTTATTGCTCCGTTTGATCTCTAAGTACAGAAAAATCATAAACTGAGCGCTGTGTTTGTGTGGCTGCTCTCGGTCTGTGTATGGATGTGTATGTGCTTATGTGTGACTGTTGCCATAGAATGCGCCACAATAATTTATTCCCCCAGCTACTTGGAACCATTAGTGAAAGTTCCAGGAGACCAATTAGCATTGGAAACCCACTGGTGCTGCTGTGGTGACAACCTCCTCAAACTGCCAAAGAAGTGTTATAAACAAACTGGACCCCAGGAGCACTGCCGGGGCCCCTCCAGGGACCCGGGGCCCCTTCCAAAGACGAAAACAAACCTTGGCTGAGCGTCCACAATATCGCCTTAATGACGTTTCCCCCCGGGCCACAAACAGGCTAACACCACGGCCGGCTAATGACTGAGAAGAACAACACACAACCTGAGAGAGAGTGTGAAAGTGTGTGTGTGTGTGTGTGTGTGTCTGTGTGAGACTCCAACCCGTAAAATAAAACAAACAGTGTGTAGTGTCTGTGTTGCCATGGCCACTCAGTGTGGGCTGAGAGTTCGTCCCTCAAGCGTTGGAGCAGCGATGCTGAAAGCTGCGACAGTGAACCGGCTCTCTGCTGCTGGACGGCAGGTCACTGTAGAACAATCAGCGCCACAGTGAAGCCACCCCAAAAATAATTCAGCCTGATGAGCCAGTTTGGCCGATGAGGAGCTCAAAGCCTCGGCCGGCCACACAAGCATCATTACTGCTGGCACTCGCAGCTCAGCAGCCACTTCAAATGTCGCCCACAAGTGGAATCTACTTAAGCCACAAAGAGAGGTTGGCCTGGGCATGTCGAAAGCTCAACTATCACAGCTCTGCTTCGACAGAAAAAGAAAGAGAGCGAGCGCTTCAAAGGCTCCCCAAGGAACCTGCTGAGCAGCTTCAGAGAGCCGTACGAGCCGAGCCGGCCTGCCGGATCACAGAGCCCAGATAACACTAAGCAAACGGCCGTCAATGGAGGCTCTGTTTTCAAAGGGCAAGTGTTGTAATTACCCAAGGCCTGCAACACAGCGGCTGCAGCCAGGCCTAATGATATACGCCAGTCTGCTTGGCCGGGGCCGAGTGCCTTTCGGCGAGCATGGCAAGGCTTTCCCTCTGCCGCCCAGGCCTGGCAGCCAGGCTGCAGCGAGGAGCCCAGACCTGGCGAGCCACCGTCCCCCTGCAGCCCGCTGGCAACCCCGCTCTGCCAACTCGACTGCCGCCATGCCCGTTTGCTGATGGTGATCGGTAATCTTTGGAAGCATCAGTCTCCAGTTTAAGAATGGCAAATCTGCTGCAATGATATCACGGCCGGTGCAGGACGCAGCAGAGCCATGATCTGCTGTTAACTCATGCAGTCCATCCATGTTCACCAGTGACTGGATACACAGAGCGCCTCTGTTAGAAGTGATTTCATTCAGAAAGTTGATATATAAAACAAATAGTAAAATAGCTTCAGCCGTTCTGATTGGCTTAACTATTAATTAAAATATTAAAGAGCAAACCAAAAACCTGTAATGATTATTGATGTTATTTAAAGATTTGTGGTTCTGAATGAAACTCTGTCTGCAACACCTGGAGTCAGTCACTGTGTTTTACTCCCAAGAAGTCATTTAATTTGTTGAAGTCGGTTGTAGATCCGTTTCTGAGCATCTTCTCATTCTCATCTTCATCTGGGAGGTTTTTCAAAAAGCAGAAAACTAAACAGTGTTTCTCCATCTGCTGCACCTATAGGTGCTGTCTGTTCCTGCCGTCCCAACAGGTCCACAAACCATGAGGGACGCCACGAGGACAACATCACCTGGGGCCCACAGAGAGAGAGAGAGAGAGATGGAAACACTGAGCAGATCTCTCATCCCTTACTCATTAGCGAATGGAAACACACCATTCATCAAGGGGGATGCTGGGTAATAATCTCACTCAATCACATAATGACCCAAACTCAGAGACAGAGAGAGGCGTCATTATGAAAATGAAGGCTGTATCGGAGGAATCTCGCAGGAGGAAATGAGCTTGTCACGCCGATAAAGTCAGATGGGAGGGGGGGTGGCGGGTGGGGAGGGGCGTGGGGGTGGGGGTGTGTGGGAGGAGGGGGTTGAGATATCAAAGTTTTGGTGGAAAACTGATAGATAACGTCAGTTCATCTGAGGGAGAAGAAGAAAGACAAGGTGTTTCAGGGCTTCAGTCCAGCTCTTCTACGTGACTGGACCTCCAGGGGGCATCACTGGCCCAATGCATGCTGGGAAAGGCTCCAGCAACCCCCATGACCCTGACCAGGAATAAGCAGGAGGTAATAGTGGAAAGAAAAATGTCCGCTGCTCGCCAGCCAATCATTTATAGGACGGGTCCAATTCAGGACATCAAACTGACATGTAGACTAGTTAACTGACAGGTAGACTAGTTAACTGACAGGTAGACTAGTTAACTGACATGTAGACTAGTTAACTGACATGTAGACTAGTTTACTGACATGTAGACTAGTTTACTGACATGTAGACCAAATCATGTACACGATAAAACATCTTTACACTGAAATAAATGACGTGTCATTTTTCTGTGTCAACTCGTTTTAACCGTTTTAACGTTTCTGGTATTGAAATAAAAGGAAAGAAAAGAAAAGACAGACGTGTTAAAAACAACACATCCTCTTCACGTGTAAAGATGTTTTCTCATGTACGCCTGGGCAAAGACAGGACGCCATCTGAGACTCGGGCCTCGATAACTATGTGTGTGTGTGTGTGTGTGTGTGTGTGTGTGTGTAAATGTAAAAAACAGCTGTTTTCAGATCAGTTTATCGTTCATCACACCAATCAACACGTTTCCTGCCCTGTGTGTCTTTGCAGTTGTGTGGCAGTTGATGGTTTTACTGGTTGGGTTTGAGAAGTGAAGAATGAGTGGTGCTAAAAATGACACACACACACACACACACAAATAGAAGACGTGCACAAACACACACACACTTCCTCTACTGCATAATTAACACATGCCCCCCACAAACACGTCTACCAGGCCTCAACAAAACCTACCAACCCCCTATAGGCCTGCACCCAGCTACCACACACACACACACACACACACTCACTCACACACACACACACACACTCACACACACACACACACACACACACACACACACACACACTCTCTGGGTAGATAATTACACAGCGTGGAGCTTCAACCCAATATATCTCTTTAACGAGGGAGAGGCCTCCAGTCTGTAGGACTGGGAGCGGCCACGCCAACAAAAGGTCGCAGGTTCAAACCCAATTCAGTGTTTTGTACTATGGTGTATTATGGTGTACTATGAAGGGTGTTATGGTGTATTATGGTGTACTATGGTGTATTACGGTGTACTATGGTGTATTATAGTGTACTATGGTGTATTATGGTGTACTATGGTGTATTATGGTGTATTATGGTGTATTATAGTGTACTATGGTGTATTATGGTGTATTATGGTGTACTATGGTGTACTATGGTGTATTATGGTGTACTATGGTGTATTATGGTGTATTATAGTGTACTATGGTGTATTATGAGGGGTGTTATGGGGCGTCACCTACCTGCACATGATCTCATGGGTGAGGAGGACACGACACATCTCAGGGTTCTTGTCCTGTCCTTCATACAGGATGGCCTGGTAGACAGAGAGACAGGTAGACAGAGAGACAGGTAGACAGACAGGTAGACAGAGAAACAGACAGAGAGACAGACAGGTAGACAGAGAGACAGACAGAGAGACAGACAGGTAGACAAACAGGTAGACAGAGAGACAGGTAGACAGAGAGACAGACAGGACAGAAACAGGTTAGTTGAAGGTAAACTAAACCAAACACAACAGCCTTTCCTTAATGTAGATAAATAGTTTTTAGGATGTATTTCCTCCAGCCCAGGTGGCTGATGGGTAAAGTATTTATAGTTAGTTTAGTGATCTTAAACCCCGCCCATCTGGCACGCCAACAGGCATTAACCCAACACTACATGGTTTCAACTCAACTATATTCATTTGAGTTGGTTTCACAGCTGCTGACACCCTCACTGTGGTGTTCCTCACTGTGGTGTTCCTCACTGTGGTGTTCTTCACTGTGGTGTTCTTCACTGTGGTGTTCCTCACTGTGGTGTTCCTCACTGTGGTGTCCTTCACTGTGGTGTTCCTCACTGTGGTGTTCCTCACTGTGGTGTCCTTCACTGTGGTGTCCTTCACTGTGGTGTTCTTCACTGTAGTGTTCTTCACTGTGGTGTTCTTCACTGTGGTGTTCTTCACTGTGGTGTTCTTCACTGCTCTTCCCAGAGATCACCTGTCAATCAAACAGTGTGTCCAGTACTGTGACGTCTTTCTCCTTGGATTTCCTGTTGATGGAGTTTGAGTTCCTGTAGGTGGCGCTCTTTTCTTTGTCTGTTCAGCCACGGTGGCTATCGCTGCTCATGCTAACTACCCAGTTCTTCTTCTGTTGAAACGTAAAACGCATCACTTCCTGTCTCCAGAGGGTTTCTCCCAGGAAAGCGAGAACAGACGTAGGTATGTAGGTGAAGCTCTCCTACTAGAACAGGTATTTTGGTCCCTCTCTCTCTCTGTAGAAACAGAAACTCTACCGACACAAAGTCAAACATCGCCTCCAACCACTTCCTGAACACTCCTGCTGCCAGAAACCAGAGAGGACGTCAGGGCGGCAGTTAAAAATGACGAAAGGCTGTAGAACACACTGGGGGGGTAGGAGAATGGAGGAGGTGGGGTACATTACTCCTCAATACCCCCCCCCCCCTTTGGTGGTCTCAGCCTCCTCCGGCCTTCCCAGAATTCCCTTCCAGATGGCGGGCGGCGCCCCTGGACGAACCCCCCTGCAACCCCCCTCCCACCGAGCTGTCATGTCAGCGTCCGGATGACGGATGACCGCTGAGAGGAGAGAGAGGCCGAACGGGGCGAGCGAGCCGCCATACACACTGCTGGAGGAGGTGGGAGTGTGTGTGTGTGTGTGTGTGTGTGTGTGTGTGTGTGTGTGTGTTAGTGGGGTGTGAGGTGTTTTTTTTGTAATACCCTGATGGTTGTAAATGAACTTGAATAAGTGTGTGTGCACTGGTGAGACAAACACATACAAACACACACACACACACACACACACACACACACACACACATTCATCTTCATGCACGTGTTCCCCCACCCTCTCTTCCCCCTCTGACCTACCACTACCTCATCCACCTTTATGGTCAAAACGGACCTCCGCCCTGCACACACACACACACACACACACACACACACACACACCCCTAGGGTACAATACTTTTAGGATAACGACCACTTCTGCATTATTGATCCCAAGCCCGCCTCTATCCCTCTGTATTAAAATGCTCCAGTTTGGCCAGGAGGGATGTGGATTGCATCAGGGACTGTGTGTGTGTGTGTGTGTGTGTGTGTGTGTGTGTGTGTGTGTGTGTGTGATGAAGGGGAGTGGGAGTTCTGGTGCTTGGGGGGGTGCGTGGTCGATATTTATACATCATCATTTCTGATTCAAGAAGCTAGTGTGTGTTTGCATGTTCACCTTCATGCATGCGTGTGTGTGTGTGTGTGTGTGTGTGTGTGTGTGTGTGTGTGTGTGTGTGCCAGAAAGCCTAGCAGTCCTATATTCTTGGCTCAGCGTGTCAACAAGATGTGAAGTTGATTCTGAGGCCATTCCAGCCCTTGGTCAGTTTCTATCTGAACGGAGAACAGTCGGTCGGTTTCGTCTAAAACTGTTTTGCTGCTCAGGAATATTTTTTCCGTAAAAAAATAAATAAAAAATAAATAAATAAAAAAATAAAAAAATAAAATCACACGCTGAGACTGAAGATGAGCCGGTTAGCGAGACTTTCAGCCGAGCTAAATTCATCTGAAGCCTCTGGTCTCTGCTTGACGCAACACACTGTACAACCCGATCCGCCGTTTCACCGTTTCACCGCGGCTCCGCAGGCAAACCTCCATTAATTCAATTCCTTCTGCCCTGACAGTTCCATGAATACGGGGCCCCTAACAGGTCCTCGACAGGGTTTATCGATCGGCAGGGCCCCCCTTTGGACTCCAACCGATCTGTCTGTCAGGTCTGTCTGTCGGCCTACGGGGTGTCATGTAGTGGGGGGGGGGCGTGGGTGGGGGGCGTTTGAGTGTCGCGCGAGGAGGATCCGAGGCCTGTTGCTGTCAGGATTATTGTCTCCAGCGCGCCGTCGCTGCGCCACATTAAGGCCTATTGATCGGTTTCCGTGGCTGACGCTTTGTTGAGGAGTCGCCTGGCTCATCGATCGGTGACATGCCGACAGGGCCACACCGCCGGGGGGAGGGAATATGGTTGGTTGGGGGGGTACAGTAGTGGGTGTGGCTGGGACGGGGTGATTCTTGAACAGTTTCACAGGTTCAAACTCTTTAATGTGGTTCAAATCCCACATGACGTAGTTAAAGTCATAATCAGCAACATGTTCCTCTACATCTCTTCCTCTCCTCTCTCTGATCTCTGGACCTCAACATCATCAACCTCAACATCATCAACCTCAACCATCATGAAGCTTCTCCATCTGCTGCTCTCAACACCCGGTGTCAGGTAGGAGACAGGAAGTGATGCGTTTTACGTTTCAACAGAAGAAGAACTGGGTAGTTAGCATGAGCAGTGATAGCCACCATGGCTGAACAGACAAAGAAAAGAGCGCCACCTACAGGAACTCAAACTCCATCAACAGGAAACCCAAGGAGAAAGACGTCACAGTACTGGACACATTGTTTGATTGACAGGTGAGGAACACCACAGTGAAGAACACCACAGTGAAGAACACTACAGTGAAGAACACCACAATGAAGAACACCACTGTGAAGAACACCACAGTGAGGAACACCACAGTGAGGAACACCACAGTGAAGAACACCACAGTGAAGAACACCACAGTGAAGAACACTACAGTGAGGAACGCTTGGTGCCCAAAAATTGATTTAAACCAGGAGGTGGGAGGACCTGCAGCGTCTGCGGTAGGTTTTGACTTTGACTGAACAATGGGAATGCAGATTGTTTGTCCTTAGATTAACTGATCCATTGATTAATTGATTGATCGAGCTGGTATTATTGACCCTTTTGTTGTTGTAAATGTCACATGTTACATCTGCTAACTGAATCTGGTTATGTGTTGTTGTTGCTTTGGTAATACGTGTGCGTGTCACATCATGTGCTGTATTTCATGCCAATAACACGCCGCTGGATTGAATTTGGGTTCCTGCTTTGTGTTCGGCGTCTCACCTGTTTAGTCATGGAGTCTATCAGCCGAACGTACAGGTCTTGTTCTGTCCTGATGCCTGAAAAACACAAACACAACCTGTCATAAACTCAGTGAAAACCCAGTGATGTGCCAACAACCTGCGCAGCGCCGGAGACACCATCAGAGTTGCTGCTAACCACCGACACCAGAATTACTGTCATAATTACCTCTTGACTAGTTTGAATCGAATGAACCGCCTGACAGACGACACATTTACACCACAAACATACGTTCATGTGTTAGCCCGTTAAGCCCCCTAACAACTGATTCCTAATAATGTGCTGTGAATGAATTCTGCTGTGATTTATGTCCCGACAGTGTATTTATGTTCTCTGTAGCTCTTGTCATCTCGTCCAGGCTACGCTAACCCCCTCAGCAAAAACAAACATTAGCGCGCCGTGGAGCTGTTTATTATTTATAGGCCAGGCCGGCTTTAACTGCCGAGCTCTCCGCCGCCCCCCCCGCTGCCTTTTTCCTCAAGGATAACAAGGAATCCTCATTCTCCGACAAATTAAATATCAATCAGGATTGCTTGTCTTTTATTAGCTATGCAACCGAGCGTAAATGTGACACAAACGCGACATGGGGTGGAGGAAGCAAATTGCAGGGAACACCTGTTAGCGGCGGAGTGCCTCTAATTGTGTTCGATGGGTTTCTCTGTTTTTCGGGCCGCTTCCTCTCCTTTCTAATTGACATGATTCACTCCTCACTCTGCTGCTGCCATGGCCGCTGAGTGCCGAGCGGTCTGCAGCTAAATGGCGGCTATTCGTCCCGGTTGCAGATGAGGTCAATTACCTCCGTACGATGCTAATACGATGATGCCGCCTCATATTAGAGTGATTTATCCCTATTGGAGGAAAACACTCGTTTATGTCCTACTTCGTCTCTCTCTCCTGCGGGGGTCTGTGAGCGGTAATGCGGTCCTCCTGCATATCTGAACTCACGCCAGCAGAAATGTAGGTTGTGTGTTTTGAATCAGAATTGATCCCTCTGGTTTTCCTCAGCGGACGTCGGATAGTCGTCAGATATTATTCCAGATATATGAAGCGTTATTCCATTCATCCTGTCTTTTACTGATAATGGAAAAGCTTTTCCAGCCAAACAGTGTTTAAGAGCACATAGTTCAATTAAAAGGTTGGTTAAATTACTTCAAAAATATTTAACCTTTATTTATACTTTATACTTTATTTATAAATGTCGATTCCAAACCACCTTTGGGGAAGTTCATGATATGAATATCTGTAAAATGTAGAGGATCTAGTCTGTAGAAGTGTTCTCATTTAGTCAACCAAGGACTTAAACTAGTACCATAGTTTGTTTAAATTTTGTTCTCCCAGTCATTTTGTAAAAGTGTCATTTATTTAAAATGTTTGATATCTTATTTTGGAGTGAAACTTGAATTCCTCCTACAAAATAAGGTTTGTTGTTTTCTTACCGTTGCTGTAGAGGAGCTGTAGCCTGTAGTGGATTCCATTGTTGGTCTTCTCTCCATTGTATTCCTGTCACAGAAACATACAGATCACTATGATACAGACGTAATAAAACATCTACAGTTAATATCGATACGTAGATATACGTATAGTAGATAGTGTGTCACATGTTAAATTATTTTTTAAATTATATAATCTTGTTTGGTTGTTGGTAGTAGATGGAGCTGTAGACACTATGTTGAGTGATAGCAGGCTCCATGCTAAGTCTTTAGCATCCACTGTGTTGAGTGACAGCAGGCTCCATGCTAACTCTTTAGCATCCACTGTGTTGAGTGATAGCAGGCTCCATGCTAACTCTTTAGCATCCACTGTGTTGAGTGATAGCAGGCTCCATGCTAACTCTTTAGCATCCACTGTGTTGAGTGATAGCAGGCTCCATGCTAACTCTTTAGCATCCACTGTGTTGAGTGGCAGGTCCTGTTAGCAGCAGGGTGTGTTATCAGTCTGTCTATAATAAACTCCAGAGGAACCACTTCGCTCCGTCCAACGCTCAGGATTAGTCATTCTGGGTGACACCCGTTGTGACCTCTGACCCCGGGCCCCGGGGACCACGCCCGGCTCTGTGACCTCATGACTCCCACTTGGCACCGAGACGAGGCTGATATCCATCCCTCCCTCCCTCCCCTATTCTTTCGCTCTCAGTTTTTCTCTCTATGATAAATCTAAGCTTCCAAGTCTCTCCCTCCCTCCTTCCTTTCTCTCCTTCTGTCTCCTCCTCTCTTTTCATCCCCCCTTCCTCCCCCTCTCTCTATCTCCTCTCCTTCTTTCCCTCATATTTCCCTATTTTCTTTTCTCTCCCTCCCTCACCTTCTCTCCCTCATTCCTCTTTTTTCTCTCTATGTCTGTTCCTCCTTTCATTCTCTGTCGGTCGTCTGCTCAGTGCCAACTGTGCCGTGGAGTTTTGGCTCATTCCCAATGTGTGTGTGTGTGTTGGGGGGGGAGTTCGGCCATTGGGGCGAGAGACTAGAGGTCGAAGCAGAGGTGAGGTGAGCGAGTGGGGTGGGGGGTGGTTAAGGGAGGAGTGCCAGCTGGCTGCTGATCCAAGTACAGCCGCCCCAATTTGTCTGGATATAATAAGAAGAAGAAGAAGAAGAAGAAGAAGAAGAAGAAGAACCAACATTTGTCTCTTCTTCAGACTTTTTTCAAACGTCTGATTTGTTACGACTCACTGTGGAAGGTAATCCTCTAAAACTACTTAGAACTAATTTAGCCTAACATTGCTGCTGTGCTCTCTACTGCCCCCCAACACATCTGAACTGAACTGCAGGTATCGGCCTCTGACCCGCGGGCTTCCTCTTACGATGCAAAACTCTTTATGGGTGTGTGTGTGTGTGTGTGTGTGTGTGTGTGTGTGTGTGTTACCTTGTCTTTCTCCACAAAGTCGATGTAGGAGGTCCTCTCTATCTCCACCGGCTGGCCCTGCCGGTCGTACAGCGCCAAGACGAAGTGGAAGAAGTTGGACTTCCTCAGGTTGGACGGAGGCTGCTTCTCATAGTGAGCCCTGGCTAGACCCACCCCGCTGGAGAGAGGGGCGAGAGACAGAGAGAGAGAGAGAGAGAGAGACCATTAATTTTGAGTCATTTTGTTCTCTAAAGGAATAATTGTATGCAGACTGGTAACCAGTCAGACCAGTAACCAGTAAGACCAGTAGCCAGTCAGATTAGTAACCAGTCAGACCAGTAACCAGTCAGATTAGTAACCAGTCAGACCAGTAACCAGTCAGACCAGTAGCCAGTCAGATTAGTAACCAGTCAGACCAGTAACCAGTCAGACCAGTAACGAGTCAGAGCAGTAACCAGTAAGACCAGTAACCAGGTTTAAATCCTACAACACCAGAAGAAGAAATGCCACCAAAACCTTGTTTAAATCACCAGAGAACCAATACCGCACGCCCAGAGAGAGAGACAGTGTAATCACACACACACACACACACACACACACACACACACTCTCTCTCCATTGTCTGTGCTGCTAACGACCTGCAGGTCATTGAGATTCAAATTGGAAATCACAAGTTAATGAAGATTGAGAGGCTGGAGAGCAGGACCTGTGTGTGTGTGTGTGTGTGTGTGTGTGTGTGTGTGTGTGTGTGTGTGTGTGTGTGTGTGTGTGTGTGTACTAAACACGGCTCAGGAACAAAGTTAAAGACTCAATTCAATCCACAGGCCTCATTTATTCTATTCAACGCCTGAATAAAAATATAATAAATATAAATAATCTATAATAATAATAATAATAATAATAATAATATATTAATTATCAGTGATCAGAAACATCAAGAAAATCATAAAAATACATTTTAATATTTAAGTATATCAGAAAAATATATATGTGGAAAACAGATGAAAATATGAACAGCAGATCTGGAGGCGAGTGGAAAACGACCCCGGTGCTGCTGGCGGCCGGAGCAGGGGAGTTACGAGTTACTGCATCTGAATTTCATTGAATTGATTTATTTTTTTGGGGGGGGGGGTGAATTCACATTGACCTCCTCCTCCCTGCAGCGCGACCTTTCCATGAAGGCTGGGAAACTGTGGTGACAGAAGCAAAAAACCCAGGAGAGCCGCTGTCCAGCGGACACCGAGGCTTCCACCTGCCGCCGCCGAGGAGGGATGGGAGGGGAGGGGCGGAGCTACTGGCTAGAGGTCAACCGGTGATGTGACGACGCTGAACTGGATCCCGCCCACATTTTTATTTGGCAGAAATGGAGTTCATCGGATTTTCAGGCTGTCGTAAATCTCCTGATTACTGACGGTTATTTCACCTGACAGAGAAATCTGAGATCTTCCATAATAAACTAAAATCATATTCCACATGTTCATGATGCAGCGACTCCTTGTAACGTCAATTCATAATAAGAAGTATCAAGTTTTATGAGTCAAATCCAGTAGATCAAAAACACCAGTGAGGAGATTTAATAATGAGCTTTGTAAAAAGGTTTTACTGGCAGAACCGAGATCAGCTGACTGAACCAAACATGAGGAAAGAAATGTTCATCCTGGTTGATGAGTTCAGCCTCTTCATATTCTCCTAAAGAGTCAATAAGGAGAATAAAACACCAGGATAAAACCCTGAAATAAAATGGATGGTCCTGAAAGTCAAGACGGATCTGACGGGACGGCAGCTCAACATCAATCTCATTTCCCAACGTCTGCGGAGGCTCAGTTTTCTGCTTCTTTCCCAAAACGGTTTATGATCGATATGAGATTCCAGGCGTCGCTTTTTTAAAAGACAAATATTTATTCATGTGGTGCATTTCTTCCAGGGAGGAGGGATTGTTTTTGGAAAGTTGCCTGGTTCTTTCTTGCTCTGTGTTTCCCTGCTCATGGGCGTATTCCCCAGACGGTAGATTAATACAGCCGTGACCTTTCACCACCCCTATTACCAATGCTTAATGCCTCATTTGTAGGCCAGTTTGTTGAAAGCTAATTCTCTGACTCCATAGACGCCGAGACAAAGCGCTTCGCTGGGGACTGCAGCGTTTTCACATCGCTGAGGGCTATCTGCTGCTTGGGTAGAGCTAGTCTGCTCTGATGGAGGGTCTGAGGGAATAAACCATGATGGGATCTGGAAGCTCAACGCCGTTCAGCACTGAGCACCATCAGAACAGCGATGCTGGAGGTTTCAAGTCCAGTGACATTTTACAAAACCCGTCAGAAATACATGGTCTAGGCCCGCCTCCATGCAGAAACATCCAAAAGCATGTTTGATACTGGAGTCACGGCCGACCACTCCGAACATCCAAAAGCTAATAAAACTGGCTGGCAGGCTCGGCCGGCCTGGCCGCTTCATCTGCACATAGAAATAATACGATGTGAAAGAAAGAAGAAATGAAATGTTGTGGGTGAGATGAGACCGAGGAGGCGGGTGAAACCATTTCACCCCAGAAACAAAGAAATGAGGCAGAATCAAGACAACAGATGCAACATGTTTGATGTTGCCGTCATGGATTCGCACTCCAAACCGCCATTTCCTCACAAAGCGACCTGGTTTGGTTTGGTTTGGTTTATCTGCATGAACACGTGATGAAACGTCTAAAACCGCCAAAAACCAGAAACATCAAGACGACGAGCGGCGGCTCGGGAGGACCGGGGCACCTGCTTCACTTATCCAGAACGCCAAACCTCGCCGGCCACCATCAGACGCATCACTTCCCCCTCCTTCTGTGCTATTATCCCAATTACACAGAATGCTTTGCAGCGGCCATCCAGCCAGACAGCCGAGCGGCGCGGTGACGGCGCCCAGCTCCTCTCCTCCACTTGGAAAGCTTGTTAGCATTATTATTTCAATTATGCTAATTGCGGCTGCATCCACTCGTATCCGGCTGTTAGCACTTGGCACTAGGTGTAATAAAAACAGTATCGATGGCACACGGCTCGCTCATACATGCCCTGAGTGTAAATCATCCGCCGGCAGCCAGGAAAAACACAGCGAGCAAACAGAGCGAAACCCAAACGAGGCCCGAGGACGCTTCCACCGTAAAGACGAAATTAAAGGTCAGCTGTGAAGCAAAGACGGTCATGTAGAGCACTCTGCAAACAATTACCCAGCAGTCAGTTAACACACACACACACACACACCGCTGAATAATGTCATTCTGTGGTTGTCTGAAAACTGCAATAATACCTGGGAGGGAGATCTGGTCCCAGGTCAGCAGTAAGGTCAGTACGTCTTCTGGGTGTCGCTGCTTTTACACATGTGAATGGTTACCAAGTAGCTTTCACACATCAGAAGAAACAGCAGAAGAAGAGAAAGATCGCTAGCTAGCTCCATTTAACTCTGGTAACGAACTGGCCGGTTAACGAGCCTTTGACCAATCAGGTTGCTTGGCTTGACTTATTAAATATCAGATCATGTGATGGAGGTTCCTCCTGACATGACGTACTGTCTCCCAGAGTCTCCCTACCATTACTAGGTGGGAGATTTCAGCACCAAGTATCGGCGCCTTCCAACCCCGTCAGTCGAACCCTCGTCTGTAGCTCCTCCTCTTCCTCCACCAGCTCCGCCCCTTCTTTTTAAAGGAGCGTCCGGTCTCCCTGCGTCTGCGGTTTGCAGCAGGCTTAATGCAATGCAGCAACTTCTAATTATGATAAATGAAAAAGGTAACCTGAGGCTGCAGGGCTGCAGCGTGGAGGCTCGGCCCCGCGGCCCGGAGGCTCAGCCCCACAGCCCGGAGGCTCGGCCCCGCGGCCCGGAGGCTCAGCCCCACAGCCCGGAGGCTCGGCCCCGCGGCCCGGAGGCTCAGCCCCGCCTCGGCCCCGCGGCCCGGAGGCTCAGCCCCACAGCCCGGAGGCTCGGCCCCCCGCAGGGACACCCACATTAAGCTCTGAGACTCTGCAGCTCTGAAATCATGGCCTAATGAACGCACGGCACGAGCACCAAACTGCCCTGTGGACCCGGCGTGTGTGTGTGTGTGTGTGTGTGTGTGTGTGTGTGGAGGTCAGGTTTTTATGTCATTTGGAGTCCCAGTTTATCTTCTTGATTTGTTTCCTTTTTTTCCTTTTGGGCTGAAAAGTTTTTAAAAACCTGTTTGGTGTTTTTTTGTCTCTCAGGTTATAGTTATTATTTATTGATTACCTTTTGTATCTCTTCATGTCCAATTAAACAACCAATCCTCAACCTAGCTAAGAGTCACATGATTCAAAAGACTCTTAATTGAACAGATCTGACATCAGTTTGATTCTATGAACTAAATGTCTCTTTACATGTCAGCCTGAAATATTGGATCAACTATTCTGTAAATAAAGAGATCAGGTTTATTATTTTAAAATATCTGATTGGACTAGATTATTAATAATAATCAATGAAAAATAAATGAATAAATAAATAAAACGGATCATCAAAACTACGATATTAAACTCTGTGATTCCAGAAGCATTGAGTGTGAATGTTTGTAGTACTACTAGTACTGCGTCATACACAGTACTTACACTACTACTACAACTGCTTTATATACAACATGCAACCACATACACACACATAGACACACTCACGCACACACACACACACACTCACACACACACACACACACCATGGCATTAATCAAACAGGAGATGGGGTGTGACCAGCGTTTGAGTCTTTAACCAGCGTGGCCTGCTGCCTTACACACTACAGCCTAATGAGCCGTACAGCACACACACACACACACACACACACACACACACACACACACAGAACAATAACTCTCTGGCTCGCTGCCAGTGTGTTAATCAAATAAACGCTGTAAATCTCTTCAATGGGAAACAAACTGAAACCGACAGGAAGAAAATATTTCTATTATTATGATTATATATTGATCTGAATATTAGTAGTAATCTGATATATAGTATTTATATCGGTATAGTACTTTATCCTCGTACTGTATCCTAGTACTGTGGTATAGTGCTGTAGTACACTGTGGTACACTTAAACAATATTCTCAGATCCAGGGTCAGTATTGAGAGTAAACCGCTCAGCCAGAACAGAAAGTTACCCCCCCGAAACACATACACACACACACCAACACACACACACACACACACACACACACACACACACACACACACACACACACACACACCCCTTCTCTCTCTCTAATTGCTGGATTTCGCTTCAGCCTGTAAAATATGAAATATGCTCATATTGTTCAGTACATTGGGGGGGGGGGGGGGTATGCAGGGCTGCACAATTACCCTGAATACATTTACCCAATCAGGCCTGTGTACACACACACACACACACACACACACATTCACTCTGGTTTTTGTTTGGTTAGCTCTTATTAGCCGTGTAATATGAGCTAATGAGTGGATTGTGTGTGTGTGTGTGTGTGTGTGTGTGTGTGTGTGTGTGTGTGTGTGTGCGTCTTCTCAGATGCCTCTAGTTTGTTGTTGTCCATATGCCAGATGACTCCTCCTCTTTCCTCCTCATCAATTTATTTGATTGATTGATTCAAATTATTAAACTACAACAGACAAACAGCACTGTGACTCTCAGGCTGATACCTCCTCCTCCTCCTCCTCCTCCTCCTCCTCTCCTTCTACTCTCTTCTCCTCTTCCTTTCCCTTCTCCTCCCCTCCTTCTCTCCTCTCTTTATCCCGTCATCTTGACAACCCAGTGGTTTCTTTTCAGTCACATCAGGATAAAATCAAATTCAATATATTTAATTCAAATTAAAAGTCCCAGATTTCTTCATCCAGCAGGTGAATCAGTTTGAGCTGTAAAACTCAAATTGTCCCTGAACATGTCGACATTTCCATGTGGATTATGTCTAAATAATATATAATATAATATAATATAATATAATATATGATATGATATGATATGATATAAAATAATATAATATAATATAATATATAATAATATAATAATATATAATATAATATATGATATGATATGATATGATATGATATAAAATAATATAATATAATATATAATAATATAATAATATAATATATAATATAATATAATATAATATAATAAAGTAATTTCAATAAATACTCTTTCAGGTGTATGGAAAGCAAACTGGCTCAAAAAGGGAAAAGATAACAAACATACACTAATACACAAATGGCACTACAGTGACACGTCCACACACCTGCATGCACACACACACACACACACAAACATGTGCGTACATGCACACACACACATTATACGTTGTTATCATTCATCATGTTGTAAATGTGTGTTGGAGTAATTTCAGTGTTTGTGCGTTAAAAACATTTAGTTTAAAACATAAACATAAAGTTTTTCAGTTGAAAGTTAAATTGTCATCTGAGGATCAAAAATCAAAAAGAGGTTTGAGATTAAATAAATATAATTTTGTTAATATACTTTTAACATTTTACTGTATCAGAGCAACACAGAACTCTGTTGTTACTGCTTCTGGTCAGACGGACCGACCGCAAATCACAGGTTCAAGTCCCACCAGGAGTCAAGTTCGAGTCCCGCTGACGAGCCGCTGAGCAAGGCAGCAAACCACCGCGACATATAGACGATGCAACTAAAACCCTTCACACACCAAACTAACAAAAATATAAAACTGAAAAGAATACATATTAAAAGTTTAACGTACTCTTAAAATAATGTCATCAAACTTGACGGACGTTGAAGGAATTCAGATGAAACAAACAACTTGAAGAGAATCAGGATTATTATAGTTATTAAAATAATAATAATAATAATAATAATAATAGTAATAATAATAATAGTAATAATAATAGTATTATTAATAGTATTATGATTATTATTTCTGACAGGTTTACCTTCATGAAACTACGTCTGCACTCTCACACATTGAACACCTCATGATATGTACTAATTAGCACACACACACACACACACACACACACACACACACACACACCTAGCACCCATCGGATGGGAGTGTGGAGCCCTCAGTCTAAAGACTAATTTGTTGGTAATTGCAGCATGACAGGAACAGCCATTGCAGCATTGAGCCTCGTCTCCCCGAGCTAGCCGGCCTAATTAGGAATGACACACACTATTAAGGTGCACAAATGAAAATCAGTCAGCAGGCGTTTTCCTGGCGGCACACAGGGACCCGCCGCCGCCGCCGCTATCGAACCCACAGCAGACCGCCGCCACGCAGACCTGGTGAGGAAACCTTCAACAATTCAGTCTGATGGATACACCGTCGATGGATCACAACCAAGCGACAGGAAGCGTCACGAGGCAACATCCTGTACGTTTAGGAGCAGGGTAGTAACCAGTTACACCATCTGATCTGGAATCAGTTACCAACACAAACTCAGGAACGTAGTCTGATTACTTCCAGATTACTATTTAGTGATAAAGGTATAAAAGACAGAACAGCTCTACCTCTCTCTTTAGTTTCTCCTCTCAGTGTCTCAGTTTCTGGGTAACAACATACATGTTGTTTATAATGCTGTTACAATTCTACTGTGACTGCAACCCTGTTGACGGTTCTGGTTCTGGTTTCTGATGTTCTAGTTCATCTGGTTCTAGTCTGGTTGTTCTAGTCTGGTGTTCTAGTTAGTCTGGTTGTTCTAGTCTGGTTGTTCTAGTCTGATGTTCTAGTTAGTCTGGTTGTTCTAGTCTGGTTGTTCTAGTCTGATGTTCTAGTTAGTCTGGTTGTTCTAGTCTGGTTGTTCTAGTCTGATGTTCTAATTAGTCTGGTTGTTCTAGTCTGGTTTTCTAGTCGGTCTGAGGCCTCGGTAGCTGCTAGTCTTCCTGTTTGGTTTGTCCTGATGACGACTGAATTCACCAAACTGTTTTCTGGTTTAACTGAACTCTCATTATGAAAACCAGATAATAAAACACGTCACAAGTTTTGAGACGTTTTCCAGGTACGAGTCTCGTCAAAGTGAATCTCCGGTTGCTAAACACCAAACTAGAGCCGGAGCGTTACGGCCGGGAACGCCGGCTTTGGTAAATCGGTGTTTCGCGGTCAAGCGGCTGGTACCCGACGCTTTCTGAAGGTACATTTATTTTGCGATTTGGATTCTCGTTCCCGTTCAGATTTATTCGGACCTGAAGGGGAACGCTCAGTCATCCAGGTCGTCATGACGACGGAGGATGGATGTAGGATCCGACCGGAGCAGCTGGATGTTTCCTCCACTCAGCTGTTTCCTGAAACTCCAAACACATTTTTTACCAAAACTTTCCCTGTCAGAGACCCCCCCTCCCCCACACACACACACACACACACATATTTACCAAAACTTTCCCTGTCAGAGATCTACTGCAGGTCCGACATAGACACACCTGCAAAACACACACACACACACACACACACACACACACACTTACACGTGTACTTCCACACACACACACCTATATATATATATACATGCACAGACACCCACACATGCATAAACACATGGACACACATCAGGTACCTTCACACACACACACACACAGTCATGCATGCACACAGCTGTGAACCCATGTATGGGCGTGGATGCACATGTTCTCTCACACACACACACACACACACACACCATGCCTGGTTGCAGCCATTAGTTTGGTCACCTGCTCTGTTAATTGCTTACAGCTTCAGCGGCCGACCTCGCCGGTCCCGATCCGCCTCGTGCACGGCGAGCCGACCGCCGCTGACATTTAGCAGAGCGAGACAGAGTCGAGGCGTCGGGCGTCTCCGCCGGTGTATTTATACGAGTCAACTTCACTTCCACGACGTGTTAGAGAGAATTTACAGTAACGACACTGACGCAAGATCTGCTGCAGCCGCAAAGCAGCGTGTGTATTTTTAATTATCTAACACTTTTTAGCAGCAGCGTTCAGGAGAGTTTAATTGCGTGTACGTGAGGGGGGGGGGGGGGGGGGGGGGGGGGGGGTGTTGACAAATGCAAATGCAGCAGGAAGTGCATTTTTCTTAGGAGGCAAAATAAGAAGTTTAAAAGAAAGTGTCTTAGGGATCCGTTGACCTCTTCATCATCCTGACCCCGGTGATCAGTTACTGTACTCTGATGAAAATCTCACCGGTGGCACCGGGATTCATCAACGCCACCCGCCCCAAACGTCTCTGGGTACAAATGGGATTTATTTTCTCTCCCCGCCTCCCGGCCCGGCCACCGGGGAGCGGCGGCTCCGGGTTTTGAGGGCCGGCGACCGGTGATGATTGAGCCAATGACGGATGGCGCTGCAGAGCAGGAATCCCTGGTTGGCTATCACTCACCTTATCCCTTAACCCCACACACACACACACACACACACACACACACACACACACACACCGACCCCCTTGTTGAGCTTGGGAACCTGTAGTTTATTACACCACCCCCCCCATGAGTTCTCTAACCCCAAAAGACAAAGATAGGGTGGAGGGCAGGATAATTCACTCTGCAGGGTTTTCAGTGTCAGGGAGGGTCAGGGGAAATCTGTTCACTTGAAGCTGGACAGCCCACTCTCACACACACACACACACACACACACTACATACAGACTAAAACTCAAACACACACACAGAACAAATATCCAAACTGAGTTCTATTACCTATCATACCTTCATTATATATACATTTATACACACGTGCACGCCCACACACACACATGTGCACACATTCATATATTACCTGTGCACACATGCACGTACACACACTCTTACACACACACATACACATACATTTCAATATACATACAATACCTGCACATACACACACAGACTGTGACACACTTACATACATTAAATACACACACACACACACACACACACACTAGACTATAGCACAATAAAACAATGCTAGCAGGTTTTTCTGGACTAACGGGGTTCAAAGCGTCGCTGAATCCCAACCCAGATATGCTGGCAGAGTCACTGGAACTCACAGGTTCGATTCCCACGACAACCAAAGTGTCCTTGAGCAACACACTGACCTCCCGCCTGCCCTGCCACACCGACTACATGTGATCAGATGCATGTAACATGACGAAATGGACATACTGACACAGGCTTACATGTGCTACTAACACACACACACACACACACACACACACACACACACTACGCAATACAATGAAACAGAGGTCTTGTTTTCCTGGATTTCACCAGGTGGGATTCAAACCAACGCTGTCCGGCTCACAGCCAGCAGGACGTTGGACAGATTCTCAGTTACGTTAAACCCTAAAAAACAATCCAACAGCTTCTCTTCTGCTTCCCAACCAAGTCAAGCTAACTGTGGATGACCTGCATCCTGACCGAGCAGACAGCGGGTGCATTAGCATCCTGCGAGAGTGGAAATGCAACCCGGCAGGACGAGGCTGCAATACTTAGAGATTACACTCAAACGGCTGCAAGCATCAGAGGACGACAAACACGCCGCGCACGTTTCCTGCAGTCGGGTCGGGGAGGATCTCTGCGTCGTCAGACAAAATGTGAATTTCGCAGAGAGAATGATGAAACTAACATGGGAATGGGAATTATTATTGTGTAATTCAGCATCAACAGTCCTCCCAACTGTGACACCACACCAGCTGGTAGATATTACTCAATACTCAATATTACTCAATTACTCAGTACTCAGGGACTTTGTAATTTCAATCTGCAGCATTTCAGGAACATTTAAAGTAAAGTTGTCATTTGAACAGATCAGACGGAGCTCCCTCCTCCAACACGATCAGGTAACAGTTGGTGGATCAATAGGGGGAATATCGCTCCCAGCCTGCATGCCTTCGCTTTCTGATCACATTTTTATGTTTGACATATTAATATTATCTCACAACTAAATAGTTTTCAACAAGCGTAAAATAAATAGACAAACGCTGTAGGTGTACCTGGCACCGGTGTTTTATAGTTGTACCTTTCCTCTGTATGTTATTTATTAAGGTTATAAAACAGATTTACAGGTGATATTTTGTATTAATAATATTAATAATGATACTGATGAGACCTGAAGAGACATTCAGTATTTTAGTGAACCTGTTGGGTGCAGTGGGGCGAGCGCGAAGACAAACGGGAGTTTCTAAACACCCGGCAGGGTGTCTGGGTGTCACCGGGCAGAGTAGGGGTCACCGGGCGGGGTGGGGGTCACCGGGCAGAGTGGGGGTCACCGGGCACCGGTCATCTATACATCTATACGTTTTTATTCTACATGTCATGGTCCAGCTTGATATCTGTCCATACAGACACTAATATAATATATATATTATATTGTTTATCTATATATACATTATTAACACACACAGTAAGTCATATATGTTACACATGTGAATTGTCTGTTTCTACCTATATCCACATGTATGAACATATATGTAACATGTATGTCAACCTCTTAAGATAAAGTATGACTGTTTATTATATTTCCACATGGACAAAATCATTATCTGAGTTTTAACTTTAATTTCTGCTTTTACAACGTGGCCGTAATTCTCTAGTTATCTACTGGTTCATAAGAACCTGGTAGGCTGTGATGATCAATATAATAATGATAATAAACTGATTATTAATAATCAGACTAGAAAACAACCTGATAATAAACTAGATATTATATCCATCAGACTAGAAAACAACCTGATAATAAACTAGATATTATATCCATCAGACTAGAAAACAACCTGATAATAAACTAGATATTATATCCATCAGACTAGAAAACAACCTGATAATAAACTAGATATTATATCCATCAGACTAGAAAACAACCTGATAATAAACTAGATATTATATCCATCAGACTAGAAAACAACCTGATAATAAACTAGATATCATATCCATCAGACTAGAAAACAACCTGATAATAAACTAGATATTATATCCATCAGACTAGAAAACAACCTGATAATAAACTAGATATCATATCCATCAGACTAGAAAACAACCTGATAATAAACTAGATATTATATCCATCAGACTAGAAAACAACCTGATAATAAACTAGATATTATATCCATCAGACTAGAAAACAACCTGATAATAAACGAGATATCATATCCATCAGACTAGAAAACAACCTGATAATAAACTAGATATCATATCCATCAGACTACAGGGTCACACATCACTACAGGGTTTATGGTTTTGGTAAAAAGTGTCATTTTTACGTTCCCTGTCATATTTTACTGTAAAACAACAAAAACCCTACAAATTAAAATAAGAGTTGTTTTGTCTTTTATAATTATTCCACTTTGTCACTTTTGGTTAAATGAGAGTTTAAAACTGAAATAACTACAAGATCATATTTCTGCCAGATTAGATATAAACAATATTTCTGTAATTGGAATACGAGCAAAACTAAATATATTTGAAATGAACTATTCAGAAATGTAAAATAACATCCAAGTATGTGGTGAATCTGACTTGTTTCAGATGAAGCCTATCAGCCTCGTCTGGATGTGGAAGATTCATGTTCAAAACTATCTGACTGATTTATTTCTTGTCTCCTCTGTTCTGGTGATTTGTTGCCACACTGGTTTTATTTTACTAAACTGGTCACATTTCCTCCCCAGGAGACAAATGTACAATTCAGACAAACTTCCTCCAAAACTTCACCGGTTTACCAACAATGACTTTGATTGTGTCTCTGCAGCAGAAAGAGAAGAGAATTTACTGGCCAGAGCAGGACACACATCTATACATCTATACTACAATATTAGAATACAATATTAGAATTATAACACTTTTATTATTATCTGATTCTGGGTTCCACAGTGAGCTGGATCTGAGGGAATCAATCAATCAGCTTTGCAACTTGATTCCAATAATATTGAAACCAATTATTTTAGACTGAAAGTTTCCAGTCTGAGGTGAATCTGCAGCACCTGCCGGTTTCGGTTTTTCTTATAATTCACACGGTGCGTTAAGCCCTGTAGTTTACCCCTGTGACTCCGTTAAATGTCCCTTTATTTGTCCGCTTAGTTACCTTGGAAATATCCTTGAAATATCTGTTAATTAGAAAATTGCCTAATTCCTCTGGAGGAGAGGTTTATCCATGTGGCTTAGTTAACTGTTGCTTTATTTGTTCCTCTAGTTATCCTGTAAATAACCTATAAATATCTTATATTACAGGAAATAGACGCACAGCCTAAAACTGTGCGCGCTGTTCCCGCGTATCACGGCGCCTAAACGCGCTCTTTACGCGCGGTGTGTTTGGAAAGTATTATGTTATATGAAAATAATTCATGTCAGATTTGTTTAAATGAAATCATCTAGTGAGGAGAGTTTGGCTTTACCTTCATGTTGAGTTTTAACTGATGGAGTGAAACCTACAGGTCGGCTTGGTGACCTGCTGGTTAAATACAGGACATTTCTGGGGACAATTGGAGCATTGATTGATGACCACTAGATATTATTATTGGATCAATATGGTAAATTATTAGTCGTAGGTCACCAAACTATCAGCTCAGAGGGAACATTAGTCCTGATGGGTTGTTTTTGCTGCTGATTCTTACTTGATGTTTTCTCCCCGTGATAATGATTACAACTACAGGATCAGGTTCAGACTGGACCCAGGGTCCTCTCCTCCCCAAACCCAACCGCTGCTCGTGTATCAGGTGATTTTTAGACTCGAAGTCCTCGGTCGGAGGTGAATCTGCAGCCCGCGGAGCTCCAGCACCTTCCGGTCTGTTCTGTCGGTATTTATTATGATTCCTGCAGGTCAGCGGTGAGTTCCTCCTCTAGAGGAGAGCAGAAGCCCGCACTTCACCCCGTGACTTTGTTAAATGTCTCTTTATTTTTTTCCGCCTGCAGTTATGATAAATAAATATGATATAAGTCAGACACGCCGCCTGGAATGATCAGCACAACTCTTCCAGAGGAGAGGAGGGACTTGGTGTTAACTTGGTTTTAACCTGTGCGCGGTTGTGTTGGCATGAGGGTAGTAGAATACGTGCATGTCAGATTTGTTCAAATGAATCGTGGAAGATGCAACGTTACCTTCCTGATGGAGTTTTAATTAGTAGCCTTGACATTAATCAATGAACTGGCACCGTCCCGGTAAACCGGCGGTCTAAGGACCACATGAAAACTTGGTATTTTATTTGGTTTTTACCTCTGGGCTGCTGTGTTGGCGTCCAAAATCCCTGCGCCCTGCATCCACGAGCGGACCGGGGTCATGCCGGTGGGGAGCGGCTCCTCCTTCATGGTCAGGGCCCCCCGGGGGAGGCTGTCCTGGATGGAGAACATCAAAGTGTCCTTCTGGGAGCTCTGTCTTCACCAGATATACGAATAAGATAATAATCCTCCCGTAACAGCCACTCAAAAAGCCAAAGGACCACCTGGATTAACGTGGAAAAGAGGAGAGAGGAGGAGGGGGGACAAGCAGCTTCCCCAAAGTACCGGGTCCTGATCCAGAGAAGAGCCCCGGATCCCTCTGGGTTTCTCCGGTTGTTTTAGATCCCAGCCCCGCTCACACCACCCGAGCTTTAAACCGGTGTCTCTCTGAAGTTAAAAGAGGGTGGAGAGAGGATTGGAGAGCAGTAAGAGCATCTCAAAGGAGGAGAAAGGAGGAGAATCAGCCGGGATCTGGAGAGCCTGACGCCGGGAGGACGGAGAGGGAAGAGCCGGATCAGAGGGAGGCGAGCAGCCGTGGATTGTGGAAAAATGAAAAGTGGGATAAAAAAAACAAGCCACCGCTTCAAAAAGGAGTAAAATGAAATGATTAGCAAACAAGAGGGAGGGACGGACCGTGGAAGGCTGGTTCTCCCGGGGGAAAAGGGGGATTGGGCAGCGAGAAATCTCATCCCCTCCCTCCCCGGCTCTTTATGGCTCCTCTGTCCCGGTGGAGAGCTCCTTCTCCCGGGTCCAGGGCTCCGGCATTCCCCGGGGACCAGCCAGGACCCATAGTGGGCGGGGACAAGCCCAAATAAGGAGCGCTCATGTGAATATTAGTCGCGCCTCTGGCATTTCATTGGCTAAAGTCACCCGTTGCGTCATCATTTTTTTAAATTTGTACCCCAAATAAGGGTTTCCGCGTGTTCCGCCTCGCACACTGTAAAAAATGTCGTTTGGATTAAAGCACGTGAATAAAAACAATATGAACAGATCGCTGCTGTCTTGAATTAAAGAGTTTAGAGCGACCAGGCTGGTGATGGTTCAGACAGACAGCCTGGTACCAGCTGATGACCAAACCAGTTGAATAACTGGCTTAATGACTGGTTTAATAACTGGCTTAATAACTGTCTTAATAACTGGTTTAATAACTGTCTTAATAACTGGCTTAATAACTGGTTTAATAACTGTCTTAATAACTGTCTTAATAACTGGTTTAATAACTGGCTTAATAACTGTCTTAAAATACTGTTTTAATAACTGTTTTAATAACTGGCTTAATAACTGGCTTAATAACTGGTTTAATAACTGGTTTAATAACTGGCTTAATAACTGGTTTAATAACTGGTTTATGGTTATTACAGGAAAGGTGTACATGCAAGTACTTTAACCTGCCCTGTCTCTGTCGGTGCAGCTGTCCATCTCAACAAGTCATTTAATCTGAGATTCAGTCCTAAATCTTATTTTTATTTAAACAAGTGAAATAAAAGTGAGATAATTCAACTGGATTGGTGAATTTCCTTCAATCAAGCGTCATTTTCTTGTGCCGTGCTCAGCCTTGACTGGTTTCATCACAGTGACACTTGTTTCTACAAACCTGAAACAACTGAAACTGTTTTTGAATCCAGTTGGATTATCTCACCTCACTGGCACATTTTAAGACTGACTCTCAGACGAAGTGACGGAGCGGGTTGGATGTCTGGATTTACATCGTTCAGTCTAATTCCACTTTAACATGTTGGCCCAGTTATTGATCCGGTCCATCAGCGGACACCAGGTTGAACACCACAACCGGTACCAGCCTCTCTAGTTTTGGGTGAAATAATCTCGCCTGTCATCCGGCTTGTTACGGGTGAAGCAGAGGGCCAATAACCCCGTTTAGTTCCCGTTCAGGCGGCGTTTGGCACGGATTGGCACTTTTACGCACGGACATATGGCTACACCTGACACCCCACCCCCCACCCCCACCCCAACACACACACACACACACATATCAGGTGGGAAAGCCGCTAATAAACAGTTTGTTATTCTCTGCTGATAATTTGTCTCTTCTGATCAGAGAAAATCTTTAGTTTCACATTTTCACATTCAGACAACAAACCGGCAGCAGGAATTAAATGTATTATTAATAATATTGATAATAATAATTCTACAGGCCGTTTCTGATCGCCGCTACCCGGTCCGCTTCATGTTTTGGTTTCTTACAGTTTCTCCAGTCATTTTCATCCAGGAGCAGAATTCCTCTAATTAAGCAAAACTCGGAGCAGCGCTGATTAAATATTTATCCTCCTTTAGCCGCCGACTTCCTCCAGGGAGGAACGACGTCTGGAAACCCCCAAATATTTCACTGAGGCTCTGCCAAACATGTTGGGATGAAATGTGTTCTGCAAACCGCCTGATGATAATACTAATAATAATACTAACGATAATAATGATGATTATGGGTATACAACTACTACTACTACTACTAATAATGATGATGATCACAATAGGTATAAACCTACTAATACTACTAATAATTATAAAAATAGAAATAACAATAATGGGTATAAAACTACTACTAATACTACTATTAATAATACAGGTAACACTGTTAATATTAATAACAGAAGAAGAATATAGGAAGAATCATTCTAATGATTGTTATAATGTTAATAATAATATTATTAATATTAATAATAATAATTTCGTTCTAACTGAGTCCTCTGTTTATTGTTATAAAGGCAATATCTCATATTGGAAATTATTTTTTACCATAACTTCAGATTGTTGTGAAATTATCTTTGTTTCACCTTCCTCCACTATTTCTTAGAATTGCCAAATCATCCCCATTACATCTGGTCTTTAATTTAATTGTATTTAATTTAAGTTTAATTACATTTTTCATCACCGCTGCTGTTCCTGGTTCTCTTTCGTCTGGGTTCAGGTTAAAGGCAGGGACTCAAGGCCTTGAACGAAACCTCCAGCCTGTATTCCCAGGCAGCTCCAGGTCTATAATCTGCTGAATTTACAGCTTCTCAACTTGGATTGAATGGGAAAAGAAAAAGGTTGGAATTCTCCAGGGAGGTTTGGAGAGACACTGACAGGCCGGACGGGACAGTCACCAGCCTGGAAGAAACCTCCTGGAACCTCCTGGAACCTCCTGGAACCTCCTGGAACCTTCAGGTTCTCCTGTCTGTTGAACGGGTTCCCACCACTCAGAAACCTGACATCGAGGCTGTAATGACTCAGAGGGCTCTCTATATCGTGGATAGCAGGTTTCCCAAACGTTTCCATGTCAAGGACTCCAGGACAGACACTCATTGGTAAGATTTCATCCCAAGGAACGCCGTCTGAGAAGAAATGTGTTGTTAGATTAGATTTCATACAGAATCATGGAACATCTATATAGAAGGAAACAGTGAAAACATCCTCTTCCTCTCACTGTACTAACTTAAAATTAAACTATTCCTCATTCTACTGAGGATCCCCTGGAACCACCTCAAGGAACCCTGGAACCCCCTCAAGATGCCCTGGAACCCCCTCAAGAAGCCCTGGAGGTCCTTGGATCCCAGTTTGGGAACCAGAGTCAGGCTGTATAACACCAGAAAATGGTCCTTGAATCTTGTACCACAGCAGAACCGGTATTGGTGCTGTAAAGAACCCTTTTAGAGAGGTTTAAATCTGTAAGAATAATTAAAATTTTGTTTTTTTCTAGTTCTACCAACAAAATGACACAGAGACCGATGATGATGGATCAATATTCAGTGTTTATGAGAGCCTGCAATACACAGGAACTGAAATCAATACACAGAAATGGAAATATCACCCCTTAAACTGTACACTCTGAACAAAAAGGGTTCCACATAGCACTAGAAAATGGTTCTTTAGAACCTATTTCATAAAGGTTCTCTACAGCACCATGCTCAAGTGGTTCTTCTTTAGGAACCAGCAGAATTGAAGGAGTTCTTTGTTCTGATTTACTACAATTTGATTAAGTCCTCTCTAATCGTATTAAATGTGATCATGGTCACTTTCTCTGATATTCCTGATGAAATAATACAGAAGTAAGTTTTGCTGCCGTAGAGTCATTAGAGTTTAGTCTGCAGACTAATGGCGCCTCCCAGTGGTCAGAGGGGGTAGTGCCTTGATAGATAGATAGATAGATAGATAGATAGATAGATAGATAGATAGATAGATAGATAGATAGATAGATAGATAGATAGATAGATAGATGTACTTAATTTATCTTGGAGGAAAATTCAGTAGGGATACAACAAACACCACAACACAACACTATATTTAAAGTAAAGAAAAAAGAAAGAAAAAATTAAAAAGAAAGAAAGAAAGAAAGAAAGAGAGGCATTACACCAGTGGATCAAACAACAGTATTGTCACCATATTAAACAATATGAACATTTTATTATGACTCACATTATGAGGATATCCATCAGCGTCTGTCAGGCTCATCTAAACCACACCATGCTTTACCAAAGACACGAAAACCAGCCTTTCTACTGGGAGGAGTACATGACACCTACACACACACACACACACACACACACACACACACACACACACACACACACACACACACACACACACACACACACACACACACACACACACACACACACACACACACACACACACACACACACACGGTCCCGAGGAACGACGCCTTCCTCCGACATGAAAATCCAAACAAATCCTCCGTTTTTCCTTCTGATCTGGAATCAAAGCTTCTTGGATCAGAGGATCCTGAAGCCCAAAGACTTCCTGCTGAGAGGGTCGGGACCCCACTTCAACCATCTGAGGAGCATTTAACCCCCAGACACCCCCAGACACCCCTAAACACCCCACACACCCCATAAATACCCCTAAATACACCAAACCCTCCTAAATACCCCTAAATACCCCCAGACAGCCCTAAACAGCACCCTGACTCAATCAAGCTGGACGATGAATCACCAACAGTATGTAGATTTTAGACTACAACCCCCCAACACACACACACACACACACACACACACACATTATATTATATATGATATATATCATATATCAGGCTGTACGGTCGTGCTCATAACTTCAAAATAACTAGAATGATAAAACACTACTAAGCGTGTTGGAAACTACAGTGAGTAAAAACAGTTTCCTATAAACTGTTTGATGTTTTACATTTTTTATATATTTGTCATAAAAAACTTATCTTTAAACCAAATGACAGCATCTTTTAGTTCTGCTGGTTTGGAGCAAAAAACAATTAGCTTTAATATCAGGTCATAATAATAGAGTACCCTACTAGACCATCTGACAGGGTGTCTGATGATAATAATAATAATACTAACAACAACAACAACAATAATAACAATAATAATACTAACAACAATAATAATAATACTAACAACAATAATAATAATAATAATACTAACAACAACAACAATAATAATAATAATAATAATACTAACAACAACAATAATAATAATAATAATAATAATAATAATAACAACAACAACAATAATAATAATAATAATAATAATAGCTTCATAGTTTTATTAGTGATGGTCAATGATGTTATCTAACATCAGGTTTAGTGAACTGACACCCTGCTGGGTTACAGCTGAGAACCAGACCCAGCCAGACCTGACTGGACTCAACTGGACTCAACTGGACTCAACTGGACCCAATTAGACCTGACTAGACCCGACTAGAACCAATTGGACCCAACTGGAACCGACTAAACCCGATTGGACCATCAAACTTCCAACCTGAATTCGTTGTATTGCAAAGCAGACGACTTTTACTTTCATACTTTTCACAGCTTCATGTTTTGCGTCCGGAGGTGAAGTTGGAGCTTCATACATGTAACTGGGAACAAGTGAGGAAAAAATGGCTTCACTGATTTAATGTTTTATAAGAACATAAAAGAGGATTTGCTGGATCTCAGTTTGAAGATATTCTACCACCAACTGCAGGTGATGAGCGCCACCCAGTGGAGAGAACAGCAGGTTGCACTGAGTCTCAACAGATATGGGACATTTCATAAGTCATCAAAACGACACAAGAACACGGATATCATAGCATCATTTGGCCTCAGAGGAATAAATATGAATTCCCCCCTGGGGATCAATAAAGTATCTATCTATCTATTTATGACACATCAGTGGTTTTATGATTTAGACCTTGTTGTCTGGGATCTTCTGCTCATGATGCCTTATTTCTTCACAATAATCAGCAGGAAGGACAAGAGTTCTCCAACCCTGACAAAACAAGGCCAGGATTAATCTAGGGGCCGGGCTGGAAGACAGATTTCACTCTAGAAATCTGCCAGATTGAATACTTACTTTATTGCACTTAACAAAGTTTTTTGATCACTTTCTGCAGTGTTGCTTTACTTTCTTGATGAAATAACTGTCATGGCGTGGGAGGAGGAGGTAACAGAATACTGAAAACCATCAGAAAAGTTCATGTGACGCCTCAACTTGAGCTTTTTAACATTGGCTTCCCCACCTGTGCAGGTATCAAAGGTCCAATAGAGCAGAAGATATCAAACCTTTTCAGGTCAAAGAGCCCAAATAGAACAGATCCACATCAGACCAGACCCGGAGAGAGAGGGAGACCAAAGATCATCTCTTACTGTCCTATCTCTAAATAACAGTCAAGTTATCTTCATTTTGCTGGAGACGCCTGGAACCACTTCAAGGACCTCTGGGCGATTAGACAACCCAATATCTGGTCTGATATCGTCCATTTATTAAAAATCTGATCTGGTCCAGTCTGATATGATGCTTTGATTGATTACATATTTACTGTAGTATTGACCAATACTACACTGATGAGCTCTGGGAAGCTGTGAACCAGAAGATAAACCCTGATACCAGAATATCTTCCCCACTGATCTACTGTTACTCTCATCTTCACTACCGTTCAGAATTAGTCCCCTGTGGAGCTGAACTTCGGTGTGATGTCACTGATGAGGGGCGGGGAAACGCATCCAGACATTTTTCATGACCAATCAGCAGATTTCATGTAACTCTCTGGAAACCGAGACACTCCAGTATAACTCAAACCTGGAAACACTGGAAAACTCTGTTCCTAATGGTTTTATTGGTGTCAGAGGCCCTAATTTAATTACCCACCGGGCTTCTGTGATTGGTCGGTGGTGGACTGACGTTGGCATGGCCAAAGATCTTCTACTAAAAAGATGAATCACTCAGTAGAGGCTTTGCAGTTGCGACACAAATCTCCCAGCAACCACAACCGACATCATCTGTTAGTTAATAAGGCCTGAATATGTAAGAACCAGGCTAGAAAAAGAGAGCTAGCTGTTGTGGTGTGGCCAGGGCCACCGCCGGGGGTTTTGGGCCCCATGAAAAGGTATCACATGGGGCCCTAGCCCTGATAAAGGCCCCTTTCATCATATGGGCTTTTTACCTCTCCCAAAGGCTCCTGTCCTGCTCCACTGATTTTTTCCCTACTAAAGTCCCCTATTGCTCGGAAGCAGAGTACCGACGAAGAATTTGAAGTGTCTGTCAGCCATCTTTGATTTCATTACAATGGAGATTTGGAGTATACCTGTCTTTAACAAAGTCTAAAAGTGTATTTGTGCATAGGAGATGTAGTGTGTGCCACTGCGGTGAAGGATTACAGACACGTTTGGTAAAAGAGGTAAAAATACCCATAAGATGAAAGACTCCCAGGGGGCCCCGGGCACCTGCTGTGACCTCCAGAGCCTAATGAGAGTCATGTTACATAGAGACATAGAAAAAGAGAGGAAAGCCTTTTTTCCAACATATGAGTTTTTGTTGTCTAACTGATTCAACACATCAGTTGGAGCCGGTTCATTGGGTGGGTATGTGGGGGGGGGGGGGGGTCAACCTGAATAGCTTGTTGAAAGTGTTGATTAATGTTTTTTATGTGAGGATATGAAGTATGCTAGCTGGCTAGCAGTTGACAGTCTAAGGAGTTAACTAACAGCTAACAGGTTTCACCTTTCTTTGTGAAACATTGTGTTAAGTATGTCTCGCTCTCTTTTCTCTCTTTCCTTTCTCTCTTTTCTCTCTTCTCTTTTCTCTCTTTTCGTTTCTGAAAACCAACTGACTTTGCTTTTGTTTAAGGAGACGTGAGGACACATTGCGTCTGTCATCACTGTTGGTACCTAGCCGACTAGCAGGTGCCGTCGCCAAAAAAGAAAAGAAAAATAAATTGTGAATTTTGTTAGTACGTATGTTCTAATTATTTTATTACTCACAATTTCGATGACTGGTGAATAAAAGGTTTTTAGCCCCATTTACCAATTTGATGACTCCTGTCAGTCAGGGCCCTTGGAGTCGTCCAAACTCCTGACTGCTACTTTTTGTCTGGGAGTCAATGATGATGATTGTCTCGCATCCGGTCCAGTATGTTTTAGTTTGATTCAGCTCAATAGCATCATGTTTGATGTCTTAGTGAGTTACTGACAGAACTTAATAAAGAACTATATGTGTGATGTGTGGTTTCAGCTGTATGTATGAACTAGCCATCCTTCCTGACTACCGCTGTACACTGTGTGAATCTGACTTATTGGACAAGAGTCTCCAGGCTGTAATAGGATAAGAACTATCTTGATAGTTCGGTCTTTGCTTTCTATCCTTATTTATTTTTATGGAGCAGTGACTCTACCCGGCAGAGTCAAATGGTTGAACTCACAAAAATGATCAATTAAAAGCAACAATCTGTGAACATCACCATACAGTAAAAGGAACAATCGTTTAAAAGTAAAAAATAAAATTATATATATATATATATATATATATATATATATATATATAAATATGACATATCAGATGTCATATCATATAATTATGCCACATGAAATGCTTTTTAAAGCAATTCATTCACTTTTCGTGTTGCTATGTAGCTTTATTGATCCAGTAAAGAGGTGAATCCAGAAGAGAGAGCTTTAAATCTTGATTTCACTTTTGATAATTGACTTTTGTGAATATAAAACTTCCCAATTAAGATCATCATGTTCACCCTATGGTCTAACTTATTGTCTTTGTCTCCATAGGACCAGAGTCAAGTTATAATGTAAAGTCCTTTTAAAGAATGTGGTTAAATCTTCACAGAATTTTGCACCAATATTACAATCCCAGAATAAGATGACATAAACACTATTTCAGTCTTAAAGAAAGAGAAGTTTTCATCGGTCTCTGTAATATTCCAAATTCAAACATTTAGGGGTAAATGTCTATCTATGAGGCTCTGGTCTGTAATTTCTTCCCGCCATCGTTTGCGGTACCCGGAAATAGAGGCAGAGTGAGACCTCTTTCCCTCTGTCACCTCTCTGATTGGTATTTCTGCTACGGAAGACATTTTGAGTGCGGTCGGTTATCTGAATAGCAGCGTGAAGCCAGGCCGACGTGTTGGAAGCCAGTCTTCTGGAAATCGACAGGGATCTAGCTATAAATAAGGCGAGAATACGATTTGAAAAGTTGCTGCCATTTATTGTTTAATCGGCGTATGTGTAGCCTAGCTAGCGCAGCGCATCGAGCCAGCCACAAAAGCCAACTAAGTCCTAGATGCTAGCTAGTTAGCATCACCTAACTGGCCTACCCTCCTCCTCCTCCTCGACAGCCGGTCCCTTCACACAGACAATGGCTTTAAAGCGAATTCACAAGGTAACTGGTTGACGTTTTTTCACGTTAAATATGAACTCAAGTCATATTTTCCCTCACAAGTCGACAGAACAGTGTTTGTTGGTACCGCTAGCTACCGAATATGTGATGGATACCGCTACGGTTAGCTAGCGGTATCCATCACAGTTGGTCTGGATGACACAGCTCTCAAACCTTTGACAGAAAACATGAAACGACTTGTTTATTTGCCTTTTAAAGTAACAAGGGTGGGAAATGGTTGTTTTGTTAAACCTTAAGTTTAGAGTCACTATGTAATATTTGGCCAAGATCCTGTGGCGAGGCTTCTGCTGACTCGGTCCAAACAATGGTCCAATTTACTGACTTAACGTTAGCTTTAGCCGGGCCTTGACGTGAATCCCAGAAGTGTCCTATTGCTTATTTTGATTCAGCCTCATGAACACAACGGAGTAACATCTTGTCTTTCAGTTTGTCACAGTGCGTCATTTTGTTTATAACCTCCAATTATCAGGTTTATCCCCAGCTGGAGTTTCTCTTTCAGCTCTGTCATCACAGTCAAGTGTCTAAATTCCTGATCTGCCAGATCTCAAAACCCCGCTGCTGGTGACTCGCCTCCAAGTCGAACCTGAAAGCTGATCTGGGAGCGTGGGGCTGTATGTCACATACCGACACACAGCAAGATTTCGTTGAGGGAAATACAAACCCCGTCATATAAGTAGTCGTCTCCCACCGGCTGTGTCCTGCGCTGGCCTCCCTGCCCCTCTGGCCACCAGAGTCATGGCTTAAAAATAGCCCCCGCTGCCCTTACCCATCTATAATGGGCTGTGTGCCCCAGCCCAACGCTGCATTCACATCCTATGGGAACCATGGGAGATACCAACGTCACACTTTGATACTGTTCACCTCAGCATCCAGATGGTTAATACTACTTGGCAGCAGCTTGTTATGCCACGTTCATGTCATGTTGGATTTACTGTAAATACAAACTGCCGACTGGGAGAACCTGTTCACAGCAGCCTCCTGTTGGTAATGCGTTGGTTGACTCCCACATCTCCCACTGCTCCCACAGCCCAAGATGCTGAAAGTCAACATTATTACGATAAGCAAGTCATTTCTGCTTCAGGTTGTTGATAGTTGATTTTAAATTAATAATAAATAATTATTTTAGACGTCGTCTTCCAATGAGTTGAATACGAACGCTTCCAAGTTCTGCCACTTCTAATACGACGTGAATGCGGCGTTGGCGATGGATTGCGATTTCTCTGACTTCTTGAATTCTGACGTTGCCAACAAGGAAATATCTGTAGTCCGCTGTAGGAAATATCTTTATTTCAAATAAAACGAACATAAGTCAACTCTTAAAATGTCAGGACACAACAGGTTTCTGGTTTGTGGTCGACATTACAATGTTCGGTTCGCTGTAAAACGTGAAGTCAAACGTTTCATCACTGAATTCATGTCTTGTTACGTGTGGAAAAGCTGACCCGGACCGACCAAAGTCCACAGAAAACGACAATCATGGCGTCTTGACGGATGCCAACCAGTTTGCCATGTGAACTCTGAGTTGCTTCTAACCGTCGAGTCATGCAGCGGTTACTCCCATGTGACGTCAATGCAGCATGCCACAGCTGCCGTCTGCTAATCTAACCTGGCACATGACGGCAAAGAGGAAGTCATGTTGGTTCATCAGGGCAAAGATTAAATCTGCTACCTGGAACAACCGTCACCTGTATCTCTGAAGCCCAACTCGTTTTCCTAGTTTTGTCTTCATGCAGCGTTGCATGCAGCTCAGGCTGCTGCTTCCTCTTCAAGAGTTTTGCCTTTGCAGCTCTTCATCACATCCTTGTGACAATTTGTTTTCATCTTCACCGTTTTCAATCCCTCAGGGAATTAAACAGCATATTTAGTAGGAAGTGAATCAGATGGCTGCCATCATTTGCCCTGCCTTACCACGAATCAACGGCTGCTCTCAGTTCGTAGACATCACACCTCCGTTCATTCATATTCTACGTTGAGTGACAGCCAGGCCAGTAACCCCGACCTCAGTGGACGCTCAGTTAAAACAATCGACACACATCTTGCTGTTTTACCATCCTAACAGCAGGTGTGAATTCAAGTCTTATATAAAGTTAAATAAAACATTTGAAGTCTTACATTCAGTTTTGGAGCTTAAATGTTTCTTGGTGTTATTCAGTCCAGTCTCACCACCAATAATCTAAGATAAGATGAAACGTTATAGATTGAATTGGGTCGATTCTGATTGATCTTCTCTTGAATAATCAGTTATTGAAAAGTTAAATGTAACTTGCAGACACCACACGGCCAACTAGCCGGTGGTTGGTAGTTGTTCCTCCATCCTGTTGTTCTTCACCCGTCGGTCTGATGCTAGCTAGCGTCGACACTTTGTTCCGCTGACAAAGCAGCCCACAACTTCCTGTGTGCTCGCGGCTTGGCCTCTTTTAAAGAGTTCCCACAACCACTAGCTGTTTGCCCACCCACCATACCCGCCTGGCAAAGTGGGTGCAGCTAACCAGGCCGTCGGCCTTTTCAGCAGAAATGCGTCTGGGTGAAACATTCGACACATTCAGGGTCCCCACGGTCGTGGAAAACCTGGAAAGTCCTGGACTTCAAAAAAATTCCAGGCTGGGAAATGGAACGTGTTTTGGAACTGTCATGGAAATGTGTTTTTCCAACCAAATCAGAAATGTCCTGATAGTGTCGGTCCTGTGATAGTCGTAGCCTGAAATAAGACCTGGACATTCACACCACATGTTCAACGTCATGTGACTGTGATGTCATGAAATGGTCTTGAACGTCGTGGAGTTTGAGCAGGAAGGTGTCGGAAGGCGTAGCAGGGCGGGATCACGGTGGCTGATAGATTCCTGCTTTTAATACTAGACATGAACCTTCAGACAATGATTCACTACCTGGCAGACTAAAGACGCTGGTGGATATTTACCGTCCTGGCAGAGTCCTTCATGCTGGTTTTAGATTAACAGGACAATCACCGACCGGCTCTGAAAGCCGGTTTCATACTCTGACCAGGACAAGGTCTCAGATGATATCATCTCAACTCAAGGCCTTAAATGCTCTTACATACAGTTTAATATGATGGTGAGCTGTTGATAACTCAGTCCAGTCATCAGACCAGATTCTGACCCTCTACATGGTAGTTTTCATTTTCACGTTGTTTTTTCTAATGTGAAATGTCTCCTATTATATTCTACCTGTCCTGTCGTCTCCCAGTGTAACATCATGTTGTTTCCTGAAGACTCTTGTGTATGTGGCTCACGTTCATTAACAACACAGAAGACGAACCTGTTGCTTCGCTCTAACCTTTGAACTCATCAGATAAGTCTTGTTCCTCAGTACAGCTGACAGAAGCCGCTGTACGTGCGAAATGACGAGCGGCTGGACCAGGCCGGCTGGACCGGGCCTGCCGGGCTGGACCGGGCCTGCTGGACCAGGCCGGCTGGACCAGGCCGGCTGGACCAGGCCTGCCGGGCCTGCTGGACCAGGCCTGCCGGGCTGGACCGCTGTGCACGTGCTGCTGCACAACTGTTGTATTGTGATTTATTTTCCACAGTAACAGAATCGTTTCATACCTGCAAGATTGAGCATGTCACATGACCCCTCGTCTCCCCGGTAGGTGAGTCAGGTCAGGTTTTCCTCTCCAGGTCTGGAGTCAGATTCCTGGAGTTTCCTTGAAAAGCCTCGTAGCAGAATGACGCCGTGCGGAGGCCAACAGACTCGGAGGTGTCGAGCCTCAGGATAGCTGACAGGAAAAACAGTCTCTTTTATTGGTCGTGTTCTTGGATTAACTTTATTTGTCCTGCAGTGTTGGATGTTTTCCAGGTTAGACGTTGTAAACGGGTTAAAGTGGTTTACTAGTCTACAAACTGAAAACGGAGATTTGGAGTTTCTCTCAAAGTGTTTACATTTCCTGGTATTTCTTTTAGATTATTTCCGCTCCACACCAGAGAACTGGTCCAACTAAGAGATCCTGTCGTCATAATCCAGAAATGTTGTGTGATGGGATTAATGTGGAACTTCTTCTTTCTCTTCTTCTTTCTACTTCCTTGTTTCTCTTTCTTCCCCATCCTCTTCCTGTCCTGTCCTTCAGGAACTAAACGACCTGGCCAGAGATCCTCCCGCCCAGTGCTCCGCCGGGCCGGTCGGCGATGACAGTAAGACTCGTACTTTTCCTCACAAGTCATAAAACGCCTGATGCCGAGTTAGACGTTTATTAATCCCACTTCTCTTTCTTTTCCAGTGTTTCATTGGCAAGCTACTATTATGGGGCCTGTAAGTATCTGGAATATATCAGAGTAATGGATTATGGGTAACACGAGATGTGAAGAGGCAGTTATTTATATATGTTATTTATATCAATCAGCATCTTGGAAAAGGCTTTTATTCTCTAAATGTGTTAATGAGTTACTAGAAGTGTTAATAACTAATTCACTTGTTTTAATTCTGCTTTAATATAATTTGACATCATAAAATTTGATGAATTACTTTGAGTGTGTTTGGATTCATGATAAACTGTTTTATGTAAGTGCTATACAAGATTATTGTTTATTATTATTATTTATTATTATTATTATTATTATGATCCCCTAATCTCGTCCTGATGTCCATTTAGTTTGAATCAACTATGTTTAGTCAATAGTTTGTTTTGTTTGTTTGTTTTGGTTTTTAAGTTGCAGCGTTAATAAAAGAAATCTAAGCGCCCACCTGTTCAGGACGGGTACCACATGTCATACTGTAATACCACCTAGTGGCGGCGCCGTCGTGTTTACTGTGATGTGTTTCCTGGTTCTGTTGCAGAACGACAGTCCCTACCAGGGCGGCGTATTTTTCCTGACTATTCATTTCCCTACAGATTATCCCTTCAAACCACCCAAGGTCAGTAGGCTCGTCCTCATCCTACTGTAGGTTTCCAGAGGTCTGCAGTAGCGACGCTCCCATCCATATCCAGTATCTGAATCGGAGCCGTCCAATCAGTTTATCTATTTAATTTCAAATAGAAATAATTGGAGGTGAACCTGCATCACCAGCAGGTCTCCAGCCAGCAGCCAGACAGCTGGTTGTGATGTTTACCCTGCCGTAGTGCCTGAGGTGTTGAGTGGTGATGATCTGATCTCTTCCTTCCTTTCTCCATCAGGTCGCCTTCACCACAAGAATTTATCACCCAAATATTAACAGTAACGGCAGCATCTGCTTGGATATATTGAGATCGCAGTGGTCTCCAGCATTAACTATCTCTAAAGGTACGACAGACAGACTCAGATCCCTTCTGACTTCAGAACGCTGCTGTTGGGTTTGTTCTGGTCTTGGGCTCAGTTTGGGTTTCTCATCACTCTGCTGTTGGTTCATGTTTTGAATGTCTCTGGGAAACACTTCTCTCTTTACTGTAAATATCCAGAGGAAAGAGTTTCAGTTTCACCTCCATCTGAGTTGACATCATCATAAAGGCTGTTAGTTGTGCTGAAGTATAACCGCTATAATGCAACATAACTGTATGAAGCATGTCCCATGTTAATCCCATGTCATATACCCATACCGGAAGTATTTTGCTACCTGAAGTTGAGTATTTCTAAAGCGTCAGACGTGTTTGAATCCACCCTGAACCTCTCACCGTGTTAACCTGTTGAACTTTGTTTCCTTTGCAGTCCTTTTGTCCATTTGTTCTCTGTTATGTGACCCAAACCCGGATGACCCGCTAGTGCCAGAGATCGCCCGCATCTACAAAACAGACCCCAATAAGTAAGTTCCCCTCAGCTCATAGACCACCAGCAGGCTGGAGAGTGGAGATGTTCAATGTTCAGTCTGGTTTTAGTTTTTCTGTTTTTCTTCATTGTATTTGAACCATTTCAGTCTGACGCTGCTGTGTAGGATACAGACTTCAGAGTAAAACTACTCAGCCCATATTGAAGGATTTCTTCTATTATACACATTTGATCAAAGATCTTTAATAGACATTTTTAAAATGTATTTGAGTTAGTGTTTTTTTTCCAGGCAGTTTCAGACCAACTCTAGTAAACGCATCACAACTGGACTCGGTCCTGATTGGCTAAGACATTACCTCATTTGAATTGGAGGAACTTGTGTCAGCCAATCAGGGTCCAGTATTTTAACGACTTCAGTTTAACCAGTTTAAGTAAACTTTTCATTCAACTACATTTATTTGCCAAACATGACCTGGAGTCAGTTTAAGTTAAAGGAAACTGCCCAGACTAGGTGATGGTTGACCAGAGGAACACTAACCACCAGGTCATCTCCCAACCATAACCAGCGTGCCATGCAGTGAGCCTTTTAACCGAGCTCTCCTGCTCCTCAGGTATAATAAACTAGCGAGGGAGTGGACAGACAAGTATGCCATGCTGTGAGGGTAAGGTCCAGGCCTGTGGCTTCGTCTTGCTCTTCTTCTACTCTACTAATGCAGCAGTGGCTTGCCTGTCTGGAGATGTGATGGCAGTTCTCTTGGCCGGTCTACTGGCCTGTTTTAATCCTGCAGTTAGAAGCAGAACCAGTTTGAAGCTTGGGTTTGCCTTTAAAGCTCCTTAATGGAAAGCATGGGTCTGGTTTAAAGGCCTGAGTCGTCTGAGTATCGACCAATCACAGCAGCGGAGAACAGGATGTAGATGGAGAGTAGTGGAGGCTCGTCGACAGGTCGCTGTTTGTGTTTGAGCATCTTGCGTCTGGTTTGGTTGTTCAGCATCAAGGCATGGCGTTTTCTCTGCCGGGTGCTGAAGCGTCATGTGACCTGGGTGTGTTTCCTGTCTGCAGGTACAACAAGACGGCTCGGGAATGGACTCACAAGTACGCCATGTGATCCCGGTCCACCTGCTTCCTTATAGCTGGAATAAACTGTCAATTACTGTTCTTTTTGCCCATTTGGCCACTCCTCCTCTCATCAGCCAATAACAGCAATTTGTTTTGATTTTTGCCCCCTCCCCCTCCCCGACTTAAACTGATCCAAATGCTTTTAGAAATCTCTTCATCTGCCCTTTCTCTGCTTTCCAAAAGATGCCAAGGGCTGAGAACTGTCTGGAGCATGTTATCTGTATAGAACCCAACACAGCCACTTTGTAAAGAGCTCTGCTCCCAACAGGAAGGTGCCAACAAAAAATAACAAACCCCATAAAACATGTTAAAAACACGGATCTCCTCATGCCGTCGTGTTAAAACGGGGTCAACATGGTGCGATCACGTCTGTGAGCTTGTACCGATACCTAGTAGGGAGCTGGAGGTCTGAATATTATACACTCACTAGTCAAGCTGAGCTGCTGCAGTCTGGCTGCAGCTTGAAGAAAAAATATTTTATGCATGTCAATAATAGAAGTAATTGGTTCATGTGCTGCTGAGAACGGACGAGGCGAGTTGGAGTGCAGATATGTCCACTTTTAAAAGATGATTTGGGGTTTTTCTTTTGTTACCGTTCTTTTTTCAGGGTTTGTTTTTAGACCGGAGAGCCGTTAGTTTATCCATCATCCACAACACTGTTCTCCTTTTGCACTGAAGACGATATTCAAAGCTCTCAACGGCTGATTGATCAACTAATAGCTCTGCTATGTGATGGTTACTTTATTTTTTTTCTCAATAAAGTTGAACAAATTGCAACTTTGCTGTACTGTCTTTTTTTCTTTAATGTGGGGGAATGGAAGAACTGAGTTGGTGTGGATGAACAAACTAGTTTAACTTTCTAAGGAACATGTCATTTCATCAGTTCAGTTGATCTCAACAGTCTCCAACCAACCACTGCAGCAGCTGGTTTCACTACTCAACGTCCCCTCTACCAGAGGACTAGTTAGTGTAATGAGCTGCTGACTTCATGGTTCTCAGTCTTTACCAATAAATAACATCATTACGTTCTGAATCAAACAGAGAAAAAAGATTCTCAGCAGATTCCAGAATGAGGAACTGAGAAATTGTTCTGGTTTCCTTTAAAACAAAATGTGATGAACTGAAACCGACAGATCAGTAAATATATTTGTTTCCTGGTCAGCTGTTGAGTTTTGGTTACACAGAATAATTGACAGCACTCAGCTGAAGGAATATAATCTCACGGGTTCCTGTGGAGAACCTGGAAAGGTCATGAAATTCAAGATGTTTTCCAGTCTGGACCTTTTTGAATGTTCCAGCTCGGCTGCTTGTTGATCCACTTTCCTTCGAGGAACAAACCAGATCAGAAACGTCCTGATGGTGTGTAGTCTTCTGTCCTTACAACAGTAAATGTTTTATGAAACAGATTATATTGAGAGATCAGTAACTTATTAACTGGGTTAACGTGTTTTACAGCAGGACCGGTGACTTCACCACGGTGGGTCAGCGCTGTGAGCAACAATCTAATGATATACAAAAGGATAAAAAACAGGAAACAATTCACTTTTATTAAAAAACTTTACAATACAACCAGTTAACAGCACATTGTAAACTGTACAGTTCCGGTCCGCAGGGTATAAATAGTCTCCTGGACGAAGTGACGCAGCGCCGGTTGAAGTCGGAGACCAGGCGGCGGTTTGTAAAGTCACCGATTAGTTTTACGGCTCCGCCTTCCCCACGTCCTGTCGTCAATTACTAATATAACCAATCCATTTGTATAAGAACTTTAACTGATTTAATGAACAAGAAGAGGAAACCAAACTAAAAAACTCAGAATGTGAAGCACCAAGCTGGTTTAGATGGAAGAGTTAGGGGGTAGGATGCTGGGGGGTAGGGGTTAGGAGTTAAGGGGTCAGGGTGTTAGGGCTTGTGACTGATTTAATGAACATACTTAATCTGGAAGACTAAACTATCAGGGTCAACCAGGGAGCATCACAGCTTCAGGGTCAGAGGTCAAAGGTTAAAGGGATCAACAGGACTGTCCTTAAGTCAAAACCTGATGCAACTGGGACAAACGAGACAAAACCGTCT
>JAXDDX010000053.1:1142500-1192500 GCA_034670405.1 Hoplostethus atlanticus | reverse complement strand
CAACATTAACATTAACACAACGTTAACATTAACACAACGTTAACACAACATTAACATTAACACAACATTAACACAACATTAACACAACGTTAACACAACATTAACACAACATTAACACAACATTAACACAACGTTAACATTAACACAACGTTAACACAACGTTAACACAACATTAACACGTTAACATTAACACAACGTTAACACAACATTAACATTAACACAACATTAACACAACATTAACACAACATTAACACAACGTTAACATTAACACAACGTTAACACAACGTTAACACAACATTAACACAACGTTAACATTAACACAACGTTAACACAACATTAACATTAACACAACATTAACACAACATTAACACAACGTTAACATTAACACAACATTAACACAACGTTAACACAACATTAACACGTTAACATTAACACAACGGTTAACACAACATTAACATTAACACAACATTAACACAACATTAACACAACATTAACACAACGTTAACATTAACACAACGTTAACACAACGTTAACACAACATTAACACAACGTTAACATTAACACAACGTTAACACAACATTAACATTAACACAACATTAACACAACATTAACACAACGTTAACATTAACACAACATTAACACAACGTTAACATTAACACAACGTTAACACAACATTAACATTAACACAACGTTAACACAACATTAACACAACATTAACACAACATTAACACAACGTTAACATTAACACAACGTTAACACAACGTTAACACAACATTAACACAACGTTAACATTAACACAACGTTAACACAACATTAACATTAACACAACATTAACACAACATTAACACAACGTTAACATTAACACAACATTAACACAACATTAACACAACATTAACATTAACACAACATTAACACAACGTTAACATTAACACAACATTAACACAACATTAACACAACGTTAACACAACGTTAACATTAACACAACGTTAACACAACGTTAACACAACATTAACACAACGTTAACATTAACACAACGTTAACACAACATTAACATTAACACAACGTTAACATTAACACAACGTTAACACAACATTAACATTAACACAACATTAACACAACGTTAACACAACATTAACACGTTAACATTAACACAACGTTAACACAACATTAACATTAACACAACATTAACACAACATTAACACAACGTTAACACAACATTAACACAACGTTAACATTAACACAACGTTAACACAACATTAACATTAACACAACATTAACACAACATTAACACAACGTTAACATTAACACAACGTTAACACAACATTAACGTTAACACAACGTTAACATTAACACAACATTAACACCAACATTAACACAACGTTAACATTAACACAACATTAACACAACATTAACACATTCACACAACGTTAACATTAACACAACATTAACACAACATTAACACAACATTAACACAACGTTAACATTAACACAACGTTAACACAACATTAACATTAACACGTTAACATTAACACAACATTAACACAACGTTAACATTAACACAACGTTAACACAACATTAACGTTAACACAACATTAACACAACGTTAACATTAACACAGCGTTAACGTTAACACAACATTAACACAACGTTAACACAACGTTAACACAACGTTAACGTTAACACAGCGTTAACGTTAACACAGCGTTAACATTAACACAACGTTAACATTAACACAGTGTTACTGGACTCTTGGACCCACAGTGAAACCGTTTGGCCGTTTGAGAAATCTCATGGACATTTTCTGTGTTTTCTGAGTAATGAGATGTTGAGACATGTTGACTTCCAATAGTTGGTTAGAGGGCTGAGATGGAGTCACGGTCGACGTCCTACCAACCGGGGAGGAGATGAGGACTGGTGAACTATCCCTTTAATCAAAACCCCTGACTGCTATGCACTGAGCTACACAGGACTATGTGTGTGTGTGTGTGTGTGTGTGTGTGTGTGTGTGTGTGTGTGTGTCTGTGTGTGTGTTGAGTTACAGAAAGTGGGAATTGATACTCTGAATGTTGTCAGACAGGGCAGAGTAATTATTGCTGAAACATTAGCAGCACAGGTGTACACACACACACACACACACACACACACTGATTCTCACACACACACACACACACACACACACACACTGATTCTCACACACACACACACACACACACACACACACACGGATGTAATCAAGGCATCAACAGCAGGGCAGCAGATTGTTCCTCACCGTGTTTGAGGCCACCTCCTCCCAGACCAGCTGAGTATCCTGTGGTGAAGCCTCCTCCTCCTCCCCCACCTCCTCCTCCCCCTCCTCCTCCTCCTCCTCCATAGTTATAGCCAGAGAAACCCTGGAAATAGCCTGGAGGACAAATCAAACGCACCCAGACGGCCAGCAGTTACAGAATGTAAAGGATTATCATACAATACAATACACACTTCTGGTCCTCGGCTCTGATCGGAAATATTGAAAGGAAAAGTCCTGTAATGTGATGAGTAGAAGGATGAGTAGGATGTAGGCTGTTAGTATGTTGTTCCCATTAGAGGTTTTATTAATCGACTGCAGGTTTCCTTCACATACACTTTTAAAAATAATGTCTCCATCTGATATTTCATCATCGATATATCAGAACCAGATTCTGTTCTGAGAAACTGTTTTGTAATCAAATATGTTGAGATGACTCAGGCTGGTGAGGGAGGGAGCATGGAGGCAGCGTTTTGGTGCCAAATACTTGAATCTGATTGGATGTTTCTGTACCTCCTCCAGAGCCGGGACCTCCACCAGCAGTCGGCCCTCCTCCTCCTCCTCCTCCTCCTCCTCGGTACAGCCCCCCTCCTCCTCCATGGCCGCTGAAGTCCTGGAAGTTAGGCAACGTCTTCTGCCTCTTCCTCTGCACCTCCTCCTTGTCTACACACACACACACACACACACACACACACACACACACACAAATAAATAAACGTGCACAGGTATACATCGCATATAGAAACACAGGGTGTCCAGCTACAGAAGAAACAACTGATTTTCCTGAGTTTCAATGAGCATGGGGTTAAAACAGAGGTCCACTAGGGGGCAGTGTTTCCCTACACTGTCACTAAAGTCCACCTGACTACTCAGTCATGTTCAACTCCTGTAAACTGAACTTATTGTTTTTAAGTTGATATAGTTTAAGGGTTGGCTGGTGGATCTGACGGTACCCCTTATGGGCTCCGTCTCCATTTTAACCCTGCAGAGCCTCAGGATGGAGAAAACTGAAAAGATGAGAACTGAACTTTTTTCATTTTGGTACTCATAATATGGTCCTCTTTAGAGACGCAGATGGCCTGAATAAATGTTCCGTAGAAAAACATTTTCCACTATGGCGAAATGAAATCTGCTTTCAGTCAAAGAAAGGCGTGGAGAAAAGTACCGCTCCAGCACCAGCATCAACAACGGTCCACGGAGACCCAGACTTCTGCGTCATACCTGAATCATTATATCACCACTAAAATCGAGGACTTCATCATCACTGCAGCATATCCCAGAATACACTGCACCTGGGTGAGTGGGTGGACAAAATACCAAGACCTGATCTTGGTAAATACCAAGACCTGTTAAATCCACTTCAGTCAAGGAGGAGGTTTAAACCTCAGACCACTGAGATGGGATCTTCTGAAAGAGGCTGTCCTAACATCTTCTACTCAGTATGTGGTTGGAGACGGTAGCAGGTCAATGTGAGGATACAAGCCGGTATATTGGAAGAGGGAAACCGGGTATGGTGTGTCAAACCTGCCTGATGTGGTAACAGAGTCATCTCTACCTTACATGGCAGTGTCCTAGCCAACCTTATATGGTGGTGGAAGTACCTCACCCATGTGTGGTCAGGGTCAGACCCACCTATGATCTGAGGGTGGTAGGTGAAGGGTTTGGGTTCGCTGGTTTCGTTGTCGGACTTCCTCTTCAGCTGGACCGACACCGAGGTCGGCTTCTGCAGGTTCAGGTCTCGGTACTTCGGAGTCTTGAACACGATGGCGAACTGACGGGCAGGAAGACACCTCGGTTAACTACTGTCAACTAGTACTACTACTACTGTCAACCAGTACTACTACTACTGTCAACTAGTACTATGACTACTGTCAACTAGTACTACGACTACAGTATTGCGCCGTGCTACTGACCTGTCTGTGGACGTCTGTAGGTGAAAAGTCTCCTTGAGCCTCCCAGGTCACTCCTGAGTCGTCCTCTTCATAGAAGCGAACCTGGATATCATCTACACACGCACACGCACACACACACACACACACACACACACACACACACAGCACACACACACATGCCCACAGGGGAATACGTTTTTGTCCACAGCCCAGTGTATGGTAAACCCCCAAATCCATCTTTGTCCCATCTACTGTCAGGGTGCTGTGACCTCTGACCCTTGACCTCCCTAACTGCCTGTGTGATCTAGGAATTGAAACTTAAAGCTAGCTAAACACCCAAACCATGAATGTAAAGCTGAAGGTTTGCAGGGCGAGGCGACCTGCCGATGTTCTGCCAACAGGTTACCAACAGACTATAAAACGCTCCGGGCTGAAACAGGAAACTGGCAGCTTCTTCCTCCTGCAGGCTTTGCATAGCGGGGGGGAATTCCCTGATGCTGGAAGGCAGCCTGGTGAAGGACTTCCTCCAACAGGCCTGGTGATGTGATGTTCTACTGCTGTTCTACTGAGTATACTACAGAGTATACTATGATATAATATACTATGACTCTATCGGTATCACATAAAGCACATATCAAGTTACGACAGCAACCAGGGTAAACATGTTCTGCTGCTACTGCTGTGATTTATGAAGTTCATATATTTTAACTCAGTTACAGTTGAAATTCAGGTTAAGATCCCAGATTTAGATTCTTATTTATATCCACTTGTGTTTTCTATTTCTGCTGCTTCAACAAGCCAATTTCAACAAGAGGAATCATGAACGTTTCATCTAATCTAGATGGTGAATGTTCTGAGATAAGGAGGTCAGAGTGATGTTGGCTGCTCCAGTAGATGTTTGTTCTCTGGTTGCTTTTATTGAATGGCTCAGGTTTTATTAAAAAGCATTTTAAAATAAATCCGACCAGACCAGACTAGACCGGACCGGACCAGACCAGACCAGACCGGACCGGACCAGACCAGACTCACCTTTCTGGACTTTGTCACAGAGCAGGTAGACCTCCTCTCCTCCGGTCACACAGCCGGCCGTCCGATCCATCCTCACGATCTTCAGGTTGGAGGCGTTCGGAGCCTCTGGAGGAAGAGACACAGTAGGTCAGTCAGCTGGTAGAGACTAAGACACCAAGACTACCAGGGTCAAACCAGGTCAGACTACCAGGGTCAAACCAGGTCAGACTACCAGGGTCAAACCAGGTCAGACTACCAGGACTAAACCAGGTCAGACTACCAGGACCAAACCAGGTCAGACTACCAGGGTCAAACCAGGTTAGACTACCAGGACCAAACCAGGTCAGACTACCAGGGTCAAACCAGGTCAGACTACCAGGACCAAACCAGGTCAGACTACCAGGACCAAACCAGGTCAGACTACCAGGGTCAAACCAGGTCAGACTACCAGGACCAAACCAGGTCAGACTACCAGAATCAAACCAGGTCAGACTACCAGAATCAAACCAGGTCAGACTACCAGGATCAAACCAGGTCAGACTACCAGGACTAAACCAGGTCAGACTACCAGGATCAAACCAGGTCAGACTACCAGGGTCAAACCAGGTCAGACTACCAGGACCAAACCAGGTCAGACTACCAGAATCAAACCAGGTCAGACTACCAGAATCAAACCAGGTCAGACTACCAGGATCAAACCAGGTCAGACTACCAGGATCAAACCAGGTAGACTACCAGGATCAAACCAGGTCAGACTACCAGAATCAAACCAGGTCAGACTACCAGGCGGTTCAGACTAAACCGCGGGTCAGCATCCTGTCCCAACAGGAAGTTGTTGAGTCCTGGTGACGAGGGATTAAAGACGAACAGCTGTCCTGTTGTTTCTGGCTCCACGGTGCAGAAGCTACAGGTCACATTGACATTACACATGTATGATGACGTCATTACGAGGTTAACGCTGATGGAGGAGGGGGAGGAGGAGGAGAGGGAGGGGGAGGGAGAGGAGGAGGAGGGGAAGTAGGAGGAGGGGGAGGAAGAGGAGGAGGTGGGCCGAGTTGAAAGTAAAGACCAGGTTTCAGGTCTGCTGAGAGGAAGCAGAGTAGCTGCTGTTAGCGGAAACCGCTACCAGCGCTAGGGAAATGAAACCAGGCTGAAACCAACAATAACCAACTAATAAACTGAGGAAAGGAAACTGACTGATATTAGATACTAAAATACTAAATACAATAGTATTAATACTAGAAATACTACGTAATATACAACATGATACAACACAACGGACAGCTGCTTGTGATGTCTGGTTGAATCGTCTAGTATTATGAACAGTTTCACTCCAAAATGAGATATCAACTATTTGATGTCCTCTTTCAAATGAAGACTAAAAAAGACGACTGTGATCACATAGGAGGATGTTTCTCCTCCTCAAACTCGACAGGCAACAGAGAGCAAGAGGTCAAAGGGCACAAGGAGCGTTACATCATCGTCGCTGCTATGCAACACAATGTTGAAAAAAACGATCTAGCTAGCCTCAAGTAAAACAAGAGGATAACGCTGAAAATAAAGACGAACCAGAGAAGGTCAGTGACTGCTCTGCTGCTGTTGAAGAAGAGGATGAGGAGCCGTTCTGAAAGGAGGATGAAGGTCCATGACGTCCTGTTGGGAGAACGGAGCACCGACAGCTTCATCGTCTCCTCCAGCAGCTTCATCGTCTCCTCTAGCAGCTTCATCGTCTCCTCCAGCAGCTTCATCGTCTCCTCCCTCAGCTTCATCATCTCCTCTAGCAGCTTCGTCTCCTCCAGCAGCTTCATCATCTCCTCCAGCAGCTTCATCGTCTCCTCCAGCAGCTTCATCGTCTCCTCCAGCAGCTTCATCATCTCCTCCCTCAGCTTCATCGTCTCCTCCAGCAGCTTCATTGTCTCCTCCAGCAGCTTCATCATCTCCTCCCTCAGCTTCATCGTCTCCTCCAGCAGCTTCATCGTCTCCTCTAGCAGCTTCATCATCTCCTCCCTCAGCTTCATCGTCTCCTCCAGCAGCTTCATCATCTCCTCCAGCAGCTTCATCATCTCCTCCAGCAGCTTCATCGTCTCCTCCAGCAGCTTCATCATGTCCTCCAGCAGCTTCATCGTCTCCTCCAACAGATCCGCCTAGACGGCGTCGTTTCAAGACCTATTCTCACCTGACCTGAGTGGTTTGACCGGCTTGTTCAGCTTGTTAAACCACTTAGACACAAGAAGACCACCTCCATTTCCGTCTCAGATACGAGACCTTCCTCTCGGGCGATTTGATTGGTCAATCGACCAGAGGATGACATGTACGTAATGTTCAACTTGTCTCCGTGTCCAAAACGTTTGGTGGAAATCAACAACCATTGAAAATAACTGAAACTCCTCCTATGTGATCACAGCCTAAAAGCAGGAGGAGGTAGGGAAGGAGGAAGAGGAGTAGGAGGTCACAGAGCAGCAGACATCATGATGCTGTGAGGACTCACTGCTGTCGTAGATGGGCTCCGACACCACCGGCTCCAGACGCCTGGAGAAACCGCCGTCGCTGTCTGGGAGGAACGCCGTGAACATCAGACGGACCACGCTGAGGTCCATGTCCTTCGACTGGACAGACGCCGCACTGCTGATCATACTGCGCTGATGGTCTGGAGACAGGCAGGCAGACAGACAGGTGGAGAGTCAGACAGGTAGAGCAACAGACAGGTACACAGACAGGAAGCAACGGGGGCTTATGGGAAATGCAGACTGACCGGTGAGCTCCCTGGGGATGCGGACCTCCCCCTGCAGGGCGTCGACCTCAGGGTGGATGGAGACGCCACAGTTGTACCCCATCCTGTAGGCCTCGGTCATCCTCTCCTCCAGGGTCTTGCTGACGTTCTTCTTGGTCACGTGGAGGATTCCCAGGTTGGGAAAGCTAGCAGGAAGTTCACACGGCACGTCGTCAGTACGGAAAACCGCTTCCAAACACTAAACAACATCAATACCAGCCCAGGTAGCATGGTTATGAATGGTGGTAGTACTATTGGTAATAGTAGTATTGGTGGTAGTAGTATTGGTAGTATTGTTGCTGGTACTATTTTTAAGACTGTGATCATACTGGCAGCTCCCAGTGTGTGTGTGTGTGTGTGTGTGTGTCCTACCAACCTGATGGTGGAGTCTTTGGGCGGCAGGTCGGCGATGCAGATGCCTTTGTCACACTGCTTCCCCACCAGGCTGTGGGCGTGGAGGTGGGTCAGGTTGGAGCTGGCCGTCACCAGCTGGACCACCATGCGGGCCGGGCCCTGGTAGTTACAGACCTGGACACACAGAACCTTCTGTCACCCGACATCCTAGAGACAGCGTTTATCAAAACTAACACGAACGTTTGGTCAGATGATCATTTTAAAAAGAACATTATATATTCTCAGTTATATATGGCGGTGGATCTTCATGGTCCCTCTCCACGGTCTGGATCTAGATAAACAACTAGATGGACTTCATCTGGTCAGCACACTTCAAGTCAACTTTATTTAACAGAACGCTTTTTACCAAACAGGTTCGTGGCAAAATGCTTTCCAGAAAACAAAATCCAGACAAAAACATGTTTATGGATTTCATAATGTGCTGCAGGTAAATGATAAATGTTAGTCAGTGTTAGTTAATCTACTCCTTCACCAACCAACGTTTCAGTCCTATTCTATTCTGTCTCTATTCAGTTTCTACAGCTTCCTGTTTTAAAGCGCCATCTAATCTCTGAACACACTCGGCCTGGAAAAGGAAGTAGATTAGATGAAGGAGCCCAGACAGACTACTGGTTATCATACAATACTGATATCAGATGGCAGAGGTTTTGATTTCTAAACTCATTGTGAGCTACAGAGATGAGTCAGGAGAGAGAGAGAGAGAGAGAGAGAGAGAGAGAGAGAGAGAGAGAGAGAGAGAGAGAGAGAGAGAGAGAGAGAGAGAGAGAGATTGTCATGATGCTGTCACGCAAAGATGCCATCGATCACTGGCAATATAGGCCAAGACTATCACTCACACACTCACACTCACACACACACACACACACACACACACACACACACACACCTTCTAGAGAGAAGGAAGATGATAAAGATAAATCAAGAGGTTTTCAGTTTATTTTCTGGACGACTCCCACTGGTTTATAATGGGGGATTACTGTACTCCTGTTTCCAGGTATACAGGTCAGCTGTGTGTGTGTGTGTGTGTGTGTGTGCGTGTGTGCGTGTGTGTGTATCAAGTCATTACAAAAACCTCCCACATTTCCTGAAGCCATTACCTAGAACAGATGAACCTGCTGCTGTAAATAAACAAGCCCACTTCCTCTTCCTCGTGCCTCGCCAGCAGGGCGCTGAAGACACGCCCAGTTCCTCGAAAACCCTGTTTGGGTCTCTAATGGTTTCCTTGTTATTGCAGATATTTTTGGTCTTCACCTCCTTGAGTACCAGCAAGTTTAATAAATCACAGTGAAGTATTCCTCTGTGATTGACACCTCACCGGACTATCTGGACCCTAATGCAGTGAGCTCCACCCATCTGGAACTTCCTGCGAGTTAAAACAAACGCTCACTTGTTTGCAAAAGCTACTGGTCTGTGGTCAGATGGTGAGAGGTGCAGCGTTTTGATATGATGTTCTCATCTTCCTCCCTGTAAGGAAGCTCTGGTTTCTCTTCTCTCTTCTTCTACAGGGAGGTCAGAGGTCAGCTACAGAACAGCACTTGCTCCAGGACACTTACAGTTTTTTACAATCGTTTTCACACTTGTCTCAATACCATGTCCACTTCTTCAAAACACTCAACACATTCACCATATCAGTAGACTATGTGAACTAAACTGTGTATACTTTTGCATTGCTTTGATACAAGAGGCATTCAATCACCACTTCTTCCAAAATTCATGAATACCTCTCAGTCAGTGTTCACCACCAGCAAGATTCTGCAGACATTTAGATACTCTGTTCAAAACTGTAACTTTCAGTTCAAAACCCAACAAAATTCTGATCACTGTGGATGGAAATATGTTGCATTTTGACAGACAAATGAAACTATATGCTTGAAATACGTAAGACAGATTATTCTGATTTTAGCAGAAAGCTTATTCAGTTTATTCAGTTTTTTTGTTTGCAGCCTTGTTACCATCTATACAAAAGTGGTCATACTTGCATTGAAATGTGCATGTATATAGGGAAAATATTGCTATTTGGTATTTTTTGTTATTGATTGTAATGTATTTTGAGTAATTGATTGTATTGTATTTTTCTTTTCTGAACTACAGTATATTGCACTGTGAGAACAAATGGCAAAATATAGTAAACCCCCTGAAGAATACTGTTGCTTTTGTGATTTGTTTCTTTATCATATATTGTTTTACATTACACAGTAAAAATTGTTATTCTGGGTTTCCGATACAGTAAAACATTCATTAATTTACAGTTTACTGTAAATTTACCACACTCAGTCATGACATCTATTGTGAGAGGCAAACCAACAGATCAAACGTTTCTTTAGCTGCTTGGCTTGAAATATTTGTGGATGCAAAAATAGAGGAAAGGGAAACACATAATATATGTATTTTGCAATGCTCCAAGTTGTCTGTCTTTTTTAGTTCATTGTACATTGAGTGACAAAGTAGTCTTATGGGAGAAAGCATATGCTATAGTTACGGCAGCATGAGTCACTTTTGCACCAAAGGTTAACGGATGTGCTCAGGTGTGTGTTTCAAAAGCACACTGTGAAGAGTTTTGAAGAAGTGGACATGGTGTTGAGACAAGTGTGAAAACGACTGTAAAAAACTGTAAGCAGGGTGGGGGTTTGAACCCGGCTCCTCTGGTGAAGGACAGTCTCTCTAGACAGGAGAGCATTACAACAGCACCTCAACATTTAAGCTAATCGATAATCACTTCCAAGCCCTGTTAGCTAAATGCATCACAGCAGTCAGACATCGATACCGACACAGCAGAGACAGCTAACACTGATGGAGGAACAGCAGTCTGGAGGTTTGGAAGTCAGACTCCTGGACTGCCTGGGAAAACCTCAACACTACCACTGAGGTGGTCTTGAGTAGCCTTGATCGATATGTATAAACATACATAAACAGGATATATTGTACATTGTCAGTCTGTGTTTGAGCCTAAATCCCCCAATTGCCTGAAATTGTTTTTTTTAATGATGTTGGGGTCGTTTAGGGGCGTGAACTATTTGTGTGAGCGTGGCCAGCAGCGAGCTGGTTGTGGTTATCAAGGTGAGGTTAGCGGCCACAGAGCAGGAAGTCACAGAGGAGGAAAGCAGGGAGAAAACAAAGCACAGTGAAGCTAAAAAACACGATGAACATCAGCGTTGGTTTTCCACACCGATGCAGCTAGGTACCGATGCAGGTAGGATGCTAGCCAGTTTGCTAGGTTTTCTATGTAGCATGCTAGCGGTGATAGACTGTCCCAACATCAAGATGAGTGACAAGAGCCGACAGAAACTTGACCAACAGAAGACAGGAGAGCAGACTAATGTACACTTCACTGACTCAAAGCCAACAGTTGCATATTGTAGCTTTAAAGGAAAAATCCACCCTAAAACTCTTTAACACAGCTAAAAAAACGTCACGTTGAGATATTTCCAGTCTGACATCAGAAAATGTTTCATGATCTAAAACATCAACGGTAACCGTCAGGTTTTGGTGTCAGCCAATCAGAATCAAAGAGCAAGGGCTTCTTTCTAGACCGACGATCAACAATCATACAGGAGAAATCCATCAGAGGAGAGAGAGAGACCAATTTCTACACCGACAGGAGATAGACCAGAATGCAATGCAGTAGCCAGGATAGACCAGAATGCAATGCAGCCAAAAGACAGGTTGGGATCTGAGTATGGGGTACGACTGGTAAAACCTTCACTCTGCTATCACCATCACCATCTCCACCCATAAACTCACCGCTGAGTGATCATACTTTCAAGCTATTTATATCCCCGGACGCCCACCTTTGAATGAAAGCAACAAGTTCACACCATTTCTCTGGGGGTTGTTGAAAGGCATTCTGGGAAACGTAGGAAATCACCAACTGAAGTAGGAGTAGACGAGGCAGGTTGAGGGAACGTGGATGAACCAAAAAATTACAAAACTTCATCACTAAATAACTCCTGAATGTGTTGAACATCACAGACCGATGAGATCTGACAGGAAGTGGATCTGAGGGGGATTTCTCATTCAACCCCAAATAACTCCAGTTGAACAGATGTGGTTGTACTGGGCAGCGTGGAGTTCAGTCAACCTTCCCTGGATAAGTTAAGGTTATAAATATAATACGTCCAGGCCGGGTGGGTGATAACCTCGATACTTCACTTCTGGATGTCGGCCGTTCTCTCAAGTCAGCCTTTCATGTCTGAGCCGAATCTCAACATGTTTCCTGTTTGTGACGCAACTCAACTTCCTTGTAATTATATGAGGGTGTCATGGGGAGGAAATTCCCAACAGACATGAAAAAGTGAGGTGTGTGTGTGTGTGTGTGTGTGTGTGTGTGTGTGTGTGTGTGTGTGTGTGTGTGCGCGCCAGTCATTCCTCTCAACCTGGACAGGCCAGCACAAGACTCGGCTTCTTTTTACATTCTAGTCATTTCTGTGAATGTCAACAGTAGAAGATCTGATTCCCAGATCAAAAACATCACAAGCAACCAAAACTAAGGAGGTCAAGGGTCAGAGGTCACATATGGACAGAGATTAGTGCCAGTAGAGACTGAGACTGAGACCCTAGACGACCATCCTGAGAGAAGTAAGAGAAATAAAAGCTATGTAGAGCTAGAAAGGACTTCTATCAAGTATCAACAGCCACTTATAAAACTGTCTAGATGGGAAATTAGACGTAATTCCATCATTGTCAAAATAACACCGGTTGGCCCAAGGTGGCGCTATAATTACAGGTCAAGGCGACATTTCTACTGATTGGCCCGGGGGTGGACGACGACGCGCTAGACTCATTTTGGAAGCAAGCTTGGTGAAAGCTTTTAATCCGGCGTGTCGGAGGTAAAGCCGTCTCAGTGAGTCAGTATCATCATCATCATCCGACCAGAACAACAGGAGGGGTTTTCCCACAGCCTCAGCACACAATACACAACACACTATACAGACACATATCTGTCAGGAGACAACAGAGAGACTTCCTGGTGTATACAGCTAAATAACATCCATCTCAACAAGTCAGTTACTCTGGTAGATTATTATCTTTTAAAAAACATTTTTTAATACAAAAATCGGTTTCCCTCTGCTTCACTGTCTTCCAGCCCCCCCCCCCCCCGAAAATCAAATATGGCCACTGTGTGAATCAAACAATTTTTGTTTAGTTTACAATACAAAAATAATCTGACTTGTTTCAAGATACTGACACTTGTTTCTAGAAAATTACTGAAATAAATCCAATTCAATTGGAAACAAGTGGAATTATCTCACCCGCTGGCAGGTTTCTCATTTGCTTTAAGAAAAACAAGACTTTAAGATTGAAAAATAAAAATGACCAATCAAGAATGACATTTGCTGGAGTTCATGTCATCCAGATCTACAGTGAAGAGAATGAAGTCAGTCAGTTCAGACTGCTGCTGGAATCTGGGGAATTCCTGTTTCTACTGGCTTGGTTGGAACATGTGGGAGATTCAGCCTCCAAACTAAACATCAACACAACGCCATGAAATATAACCCCCTCTACACCCGTCTGTCTGTCTGTCTGTCCGTCTGTCCGTCTGCCTGCCTGCCTGCCTGCCTGCCTGCCTGCCTGCCTGTCCTGCCTGTCTGCCTGTCTGCCTGCCTGCCTGCCTGCCTGCCTGCCTGTCTGCCTGCCTGCCTGCCTGTCTGCCTGACATATGGAGAGGGACAGTCAGGCCTGGGAATCACAGAACTGAATGAATAAATGGATTATATATGTAGACAGACAGACAGGTTGACAGACAGACAGACTCGATGTAAAACAATCAAGTTGTGAGGAACTCAGGTCACTCTTGTCCTGCAACTCTACTGTACATGTTCCATTTCTTTCATTTGATTGTATTTATTTGGGTTCTTCTCTGGGGTTTGGATCTTCTTCAGGTCTGACCACACAAGGACCCTGACCCTCCGGTCGGGGTCAGCCTCACTAGGACCTTCAGCTGTAGCATAATGTGATTTTCTAAATATAGCAGTAGTTATTAGCAACATCTACATCCTCAGATTCCCTCAGCCGCCTTTGTCGCTCTTTCACAACAGCCGCTGTAGGTTCAGGACTCGCCGAGAGCTGTCAGACTGAGAGGCGACCATCTATGTTCCTGCAGAAGCCATCCCTCAATCTGATTTCAGAAATCATATTTTATTCCTGAGTTCCTTGTGAAGTACTGCACTACCCACAAGCTTTAGCAGGTTCCCACCAATCACAGACGTTGCTGTTACCATAGAAACGTTACCCACTAGCAGCTAGCAGTAGATATTATTCTTAATCTCCAGTTATAAGATCATTGATCTGGTAGCTGATTGGTTCGGTTCAAAGCTTCAAACTTCAAATCTGGATTTTCTGAAAAGTCTATGGAGGAAATGGATGGGACGTTTCCTGGCGGTCCCGTTTCAACGCTGCTGATCAATAACCATCACACAACTAAGACTGGAGGTTTTTTCCTTTTCAAGATAAGTCTAAGTTGGAAACCATCAACGCTGCGGTTTGCTCCTGAATCTCAACTTCTACACAAGAATGAAAATAATTAAAGATACAAACAGTGAATGGATTCTACAGCGAGGGAGGAGCTCCAACAGGAAGTGTTACCTTGACGGCGGGGTAGGACTTCCTGTTCTTCTCGCTGGAGGCCCCGGGCAGGCCGCCATGGGACGGACCCTCACAGCCATACCTGAACCTGAAGCCACGCTGGGACAGAAAAACACACTATAATGATGTACCAACACTATACATTAAAACACCAGACACAAAGACTGCATGTACACAGACTCCTTCACTTTTTACTGTTAAATCATTTCTAAAAATATTAAAATATTTTTTTTCCAAAATGAGTTTATTCAGGACTTTTAGTTCTAGCAAAGCAAGAAATTTACATGAAAGAATAAAATTAAAATAACAGAGAAATCAAGTTTTGAATACTTTTGAAAGTATTGTATATTTATACTATATATAAATACACTATAACAATGTATAAATAGCACTATAGCACTAAGCTGGATACAGGTGAGGGTTACCTGTTTCGGCTGCTCGATGATCTGGAGGTACGGTCCGTCCACTGCAATTAAAGAAACACAATCTCAGCATGAACCTTCACACACACGTCACACACAGGAAGTGACTGCTACCAAATAAAGACAAAGTGTTGCTGTTTGGTAAAGGTCATCTCCAACACAAACCTGCCTCATGAGGTGAAAGCTCGTTTTGGCGTCGCATCGTACAAAACGGAAATGTGGGATTTTCTACCACTGAATTAAAAGTTGACCCACTGTAAAAAATGTGGTTAAACAAGGCAAAAGGGACAATCCGCCCTAACACTGAATTCACAGGCGTCATTTCTACGTTTGATATTCTAGTTCTTTCTGTTACTTCCAACAGTAGAATTAGTTTCAGTTCCCACATCCCCAACGTTACAAGCAACCAATAGTAAGGAGGTCAAGGGTCAGAGATGGAACAAATATTCCTCTGACCCTGAATGATCCTGATGATAGAGAAGTGATATGGAAAGGATATATGAGAATTGTTCTGTTTATGTTTCACTTATTATGGGATGTAGACAGTTCCCGTTGCTGGAAACCAGGCAGACTGTCAACAAGAGATGAAACCTGCTAATCCACTAACAGTGACATCACGGTTACATCATGGTTACCTTTAACCTGTCAGGGTTAGCCGCCCATTTTGGTTCAGCTGCTGTGATGCACTACGCTTTATAAAAAACAAAGATTTAATGCTGTCAAGCACTGAAATTGAACTGAAACTACAAAGACCATAATGCATTGCGCCTGTGAAGTGCCACATGGTGTTGGCGCTCTGTTTGTACCAACAGTGAATAGAGAGAGTTCGAAACGCAGCCTGATGATGGACTTGATTTAGTCTTGGGGGATAAATCAATAAAGGTCACACTATGATAACAAGTCTCATTTAGTCTTCAACCTTTGTCCCTGCTGACCACCGTACACTCTCTCCATCCATCTGACCATTAGCCAATCAGATCACAGCAATGCAACGGTTCTGTATCAACCAGGCTCCTGATTGGCCAACTGTTAGTTGAAGCTTAACATTATTCCCATGATGAATTATAAACTGGATCCGTTTGTAGAAGTAAGTCAGAAAGTTTTAATTTCAACTCTAAACCTCGTCTCTTTATTGACTCTATACATGAAACAACATTAAACAGGTAGGGAGGCGTACTTCTGAGAGGAATGTATATTACTTTGTCCGGTAATTTACTGGGAAGGTCAATTCGTTTGGTTTACCAGCCCTCCGCAGGTGAGCCAAAGTTAGCCAGCGCTAGCTTATCGTTAATAGTGTAAGATACTGACCTCGCCAAGTGAACTGTCAATAAAAATCCAGCCAAAACATCAAATATCGCCTACATAGATAAATACAAACACAACTGAAAAACCAACCCCCCCCCCGGCCCCCCAACCTACCAAACTGTGGTAAACACTGCATGTCCAACCAACAGTCAGGTAACGGTGTGATCACCAACACAACAACAATCTGGTTTCTAGGTAAACCGTCCGCTGGGTGTGCCTCCCTGCTAGCTAGCTAGCCGTCTCAGCTTCCTCATCTGCTGTAGCATCCTGCTGTTTACCTGAGCTTCCTGTCTGCATGCAGCCACTTCCTCCCACATCAATCCAACAAAGTCACTATACAACCGAGCCATGTTGAGCTTCTGATGCCATTTAATCATAGGGTGAAATGGTTGTCAGTCATCAGTCCTGAGAGCATAGGTCTACTGCCCACCTATCAGCAGGCTGGGGAAGTCAGGTCTTCAGGTAACCATCGTTTGGAGTCCTAATCCACTCTATAGTAATCAGAGTATGGGGGATCTTGAGAACTTTTCAGAAACGACTTCAAACTGAGCAATTTTACGTTGATTAGCCGTTTAAAAGACGTCTAAATGGCTTATAGCATTGAGGCTAAAATGAGGCTACATAGGGTTTAAAAGTCAAAGTAGACATCCTGGAAACAAAGCAGCATCTTGTACATTGGGACTTCTCTGGTGTATATCTGTGATATTTATGCATTGTTTAAATATGTAATAATGTATTTACTGATTGATCTAAAACTAATACACAGCCAGAAACATCCTGGGTGATATGAGAGATGAAGCAGAGATGTTGAAAAGGTGTCTAGTGCTGGGTGGGCTGGGTCCATGTGGTTTTCATGTTCTGACGCTCTGCTTCTCTGATGAAGGCGGTTAGAGACTGGAAGGTCGGCATCACAGAGTATAAACTGCACCGTGGATGTAGGCGTGCACAAGTCTTTCCTCTGTTAGACTAGTCTGTTACCTCCAGCATCTTGGCAAAGCCTCGGCCAGTCAGGCATTAGGCATTAGGCGTACCCTGGCCTAGAAAGTTGAACAGCAGAAGCTACTTTGCCTGACTAAGGTTTACATTTCATTTCAACATTTTAACTCGCCAAAAATGCTTTTAAATGACACAGAATCTACTTTTGTCATGATAGGAGATAAACTTTGAAGTCTTTTTTTCTCCACTTCATGGCTCACACATTTAATTCTCTTTGGCTTTGTGGAGCAGCAGAGAATAGAATCAAAATGGTGCCTGTTGTATTAGCTAGACATGCAGGAACCAACGAAGACGAGAGCGAAGGGAAGCTCGCACTGACAAATGGAAGAATAAACTACAAGCAAGATGTCTACATGAAGCATTTACATTTATTCTACTACGTCACACATGTGAAAGTGCTCATGAACTCTAACATCTTTGATGTGGTAGCTCAAAACAATTTGCAGTTTTTCACATCTCGGTTCATTGGTCAGAAATACAACAAAATGGAAAGTTTGCCTTTAGACATTTTGGTTTGAGAGGTTTTCTTCCCCTTGTAGCTCGTCAACAGTCAGAACAATCTCCTCAGAGACAACAGACCTAATCATCCTTCAGTCCCAGTGTTCTGCCTGGTGGTCTCTACCAACCATGGAAGTAGACGACTGCACTGAAGCGTCATGGCTGACAGCTGTCGGACCACCTCAAACATCCAGCAGAAGGAGATGATCTCAGAAAGGACCTGAAGCAGGCGTGGTTCCCTACATCAAAGGAAACTTTATTCCTTGGGAGAGGAGATGTTGGTTGTAGTCGGTCAACATCCATTTCTAACCAGAGATATTCTGGAGAATCTACCAGCCACGACCCGACACTGCTGCCATGGTTTGTTATGGAAGTAACACAACAGCTGCAGCATAACCCGAGGTGAACATCATATCCAAGAACGTCAAGCTGATACTGGAGGACGTTTCCAGGTTCTCTTGGAGAGAATTCAATTCTCAAGAATGTGAGCAGAGAGCAGAACAGAGAACATCTCCACAGTCTGAGATGGACTGAAGAACAGAGAACATCTCCACAGTCTGAGATGGACTGAAGAACAGAGAACATCTCGGCAGTCTGAGATGGACTGAAGAACAGAGAACATCTCCACAGTCTGAGATGGACTGAAGAACAGAGAACATCTCCACAGTCTGAGATGGACTGAAGAACAGAGAACATCTCGGCAGTCTGAGATGGACTGAAGAACAGAGAACATCTCAGCAGTCTGAGATGGACTGAAGAACAGAGAACATCTCAGCAGTCTGAGATGGACTGAAGAACAGAGAACATCTCCACAGTCTGAGATGGACTGAAGAACAGAGAACATCTCCACAGTCTGAGATGGACTGTTATGTGTGCTTGAGGTCGGACGATCAAGACACACAGTTGGCTGACTACTATACTATAGACTACAGACTACTATACTATAGACTACAGACTACTATACTATAGACTACAGACTACTATACTATAGACTACAGACTACTATACTATAGACTGTACTATAGACGATAGCTCTGTTTGGACCTGATGTGTTGTTCTCAGTGAATTTCGGGGTTTCCCCTTCGTTCTCACCAAGTCACCATCTGATGGAAAATCAGACGTTTGTCTTCATCCGTCCGTTAGATTGAAACATCAAACGCAACATGGAGGACACAAGAACAGACTGCCTGACTAAAACAAGTGAAGACAGGAAGAAGAAGAGGAAAGGAGATGAAAGAAGAGGAGACACAGATATCCAGACAGACAGACAGCTAAGCAGACAGACAGGTATACAGACAGCTAAGCTGACAGACAGTCAGGTATGCAGACAGACAGTCAGATAAGCAGGCAGACAGACAGCTAAGCAGACAGACAGTCAGGTATGCAGACAGACAGACAGCTAAGCTGACAGACAGTCAGGTATGCAGACAGACAGAGAGCTAAGCAGGCAGACAGTCAGGAATGCAGACAGACAGCAGCAGGGTGATCTAGAGGTTAGACAGATCATCCTTCAACCAGAGCCGGGTTCAATCCCCACCCTGCTGAAGTGTCTTGAGCAAGGCACAGTGCCACATGTCCTGTGATTGGCTAAGTGAAGAGAGGGGTGGGGCAACTGTTGGCAGCCTTGGAGGAGGCGACTACCTTCCAGTCAAAATTCAGGGAACAAAGCCCAGGTGCCTAGATCACCTCTAGGCTGAATTGAAATGAACAAACGTGAATGTGAATTGGAAAAACAGATTTGAAATTAATTGAATAATTTAATTGAATTTCAAGCCATTACATTATTTTGAACTGTGCCTTACAAATTCACATTTTTAATTGATTAATTCGACAAATCCATTGTTTGTAATTCAATGGTCCACATGAAAAATGTATGTGACCTCTGACCCCTGACCTCCGTTCTACTGGTTACTTGTAATGTTAGTGATCTAGGTCTAGTCTAGTCTTACTGGTGACCTCACTGGTGACCTCACTGGAGGTCACTCTCGATCCGAGTCACAGTAATGACACAGAATGAGAACATGAATGTAACATGAGAAAGTTTCCCATCGTCCCACACAGAGCAGCTTCCCTCTGAGCTCAAACCCAGAACACTACCGTTTCATCTTCACCCAAAAGTCCTGTGGAGCGCGATAGAGAAGTGAGAGTGGAAAGACACTGTGGGCTCAGTCCCAAAGCCACCGCAGCGTATCGATACTCTGACGTCAAAACTTTCACTCTGCAGTCATCAGAGGGCGACGCTGCTTTCACAGGTTCGCTTTCCCAAAGAGAAATTGAACTTTGATCATTTCAGATGTTTTTTACTCTACTGAGGCAGGAGGAAGGCAGAGCAGGAAACGAACTCTTCCTCTCTTTCGGTCTACATGCCACATCCCAAAATACACCAGCCACTGTCACCATTTAACACCAACTACATGTTTAGAATAGATCAGGACTACAAATGAGGGTTGGTACACTGACGAACAGCTAGCAGCATGTGGCTGCTGGCTGTCCCCCACCAGTGTTGATGAGACACTGATGAGTGTAAATTCTTGGCAGAGGAAATTGGTGACGGGTAAAAACACCAGTTGATGACTTAAACACTTTGGTTATCATTTTAAAATCCAGCTATGATATATAGATTAGGGTTTTTCATGTTGCATTGTCTCTATTAAAGGGGCATTAATTGAGGTTTTCCTGCCCACAAACACACCATAATATATCGGGGGGGGGTTGATAGGGTTGTAGATCAATACCAATGACTCATAGATTAGTTGGCCAAGAGATTTCTGGCTTCAAATCACTTTCCGGCCCATATTCAATTCAACTTTATTTTATTAGACATTATACTAAATTATATGAAGTAGGTAAAAAGGTGGGCTCGTCCGGGATTTGAACCCGGGACCTCTCGCACCCAAAGCGAGAATCATACCCCTAGACCAACGAGCCATACGATAGGAGTGACGAGAGGTTTCAGGCTGCTCTACAGGAATGGATAACTGGCTATGACACTCAAGTGTGAAGATGTGATTGGTGGATCAGCTGGGGGTCAGGGGTCATGACTCCTACACAGTCTACAGCAGGGCTATTCAACGGCCCAATCCCAATGTCCCCCTAAAGCCTAAGCCCTGAACCCTCACAGACTTAATTGACGTCACCTGGTAAGTGCTTGAGTGCGAGAGGCTGCAAGGGCTCCAAATTGTATAAATAGGAATGGGACAGCACTTTGCCATATCGGGTTACCTTGACGACACCAAAACAATGTTATGTACGATAGAGAGATGCACTTGACGATTTGACAGTGGGACAGCCCTAAACCCTCGTGGATTTAGCGGGAACGTGCCTCAAAGTCCGTGAGTGTGGACATTGGGATTGGGTCAGTCTACAGCAGGGCTATTCAACCATGTGCCAGGAGGGCCGAGAGCCTGCAGGGTTTCACTCCAGCCAAACACCACAGCAGGTGATTCCACTGATGAGTTCCTCCTCTGTGGTTGAAGGCGCTAATCAGTGGAATCACCTGCTGTGGTGTTTGGCTGGAGTGAAACCCTGCAGGCTCTCGGCCCTCCTGGCACATGGTTGAATAGCCCTGGTCTACAGGAACTCCAGGTCTGGACCTCCAGTGTCTCGTTATGGAGCGATGAACTCTTACCTGTGCGCAGGGATGTGGTTTGGGACATCGGGGTGAAACTTTGAAATTCCCATAATGGATCCATCATTATGTTCTCAAGAAGCTGAGAGACAAAGACACACATAGAAAATGAGGTTAGTAATTGATCAGTTGCCCAAGGTGTTCCATGATACAACACCAAACCTTTTAACTAAAGTTCAACTTTATTGGCCAAAACACACGACACACACTACTATTATCGTATGAGTTTTCATTATTTTGCATGCACTTCTTGTTTCATTTTCCCGCTTTGTTCCTATTGTGGTGCCTTGGCCTTCATGTCATTAGATTCACCAGCTAACTAACTAGCCTGTGTTGTCAGCCAATCAGACGTGAACAGCAGCAGACTCTGGCTTTACCTGGTGGTGGTGACTGGTCACGTAGTGGTCTTCTCCAGCCATGGTGTCTGCCAACAACAGAAAAGGTCAGATTTGTACCCACAGTTGTAGGTAATAGGGAGTGGTGAAGTGGTAAATCAAAAGGTGGGGAGACTAAGACCTCCAGTTTGAGCATCATGACACAAATACAGACACAATCTTGTATCTATGAAATCTGTCCTTTATTAAAAGTATTCATTGATGCTTTTTGTTTTTCTTTTAATCGACCCAATCTTCATATAACTTACTATGTTGAGTATTATGGATTTATGTCTGCCTCAAAATGTGGATAAACACTATTCTACTAATAACAGGGTGGAGTGGGTTTCCTTCAATGCAACCCTAATAACACAATATACTATAATTAAGAAATAATCACTGACACTTGTTGCTGCTTGCCATCGTGCACGCTCTAGCACCGGCTGGACACGAACGCGCGCGTCTGAGTTATGCTAGCTCTCTGGCTAACGGCTAACTAGCACTATTTGGGGGTGTTTTGTTGTTTATGTCGCTAAAACAAACGTCAACAAGTAAATACAAATGTCTTCCCCAACTTGAAATATGAGAACGACATTAGTAGTGAGGTTTCCGCTGTTGGTTACACGTTTTGGAAAGTCTTGTCATTGTGAGTTGCTAACTGCAGTAGCTAACAGGTAACTAGCGCCGGTACGTTCCGCTCTGTCGTGTGGAGAGAACGTGACACCAGACTTCGTTAAAAGTCTGGCAGTTTAATCTTTCCTTGCTTATCGGCGATGCAATATACCCGGTAGAACACAAGTTAGGACCTATTTAGAGTCGTTAGTGTCCATTATCCTATCCGGCATACATATAACTTAATAAATAGCTTTTATTTCAATTAAATTTAATCTTTTGTATTGGTTCGTCTGTTATTCCCACAATCTGCTTTCACCGAAAGACGCCATGGGGGGCGGTTGCGAAGACTGTGAATCAATTGTAAACCAATAATAAAAAAAATAGTAAAATGAGATATTACAATACAATTACTTGGTGGATCAGATATATGCCAAATTTACTAGCAGCAACTTACAATTTAACAACGCGTTAAAAGTCACGTTCTACAAGATGTGTACTTACGCCGATAAGCAAGACAACATTTAAATCACCAGCTTTTCAAATGGAGTTTGGTGTGACGCTCTCTCCGTGCAAGAGTGAACGGCACGTATCGGAGCTAACAGTTAACGGCTAATAAGGAAGTGAGTAGCATAACAAAGCAAGTTGGCAAGAATTAGATTGTTGTAACAGATCACGGTGTTAGTTATAATGAGGAGGGATGCTGTTATCGATCTTATCAATACACAATAGCCAGTCATTTCCTTACCTAGTTAGCCAGGTCAGGTCAAAAATCTGATCCCCTCAACATGAAATATCAGTGACAGTCCTCCAATCCTCTTCACATCATCTCGCCATGGTCATGCTGAACTAATGGATCCATTAACAACTAAAATGAAAGCACGTCATTACGCGACGAGTCCGCGTTATTACACTCTATAGCACGATAATAATTTGCTCTGAGTGAATAAAGTGATAAATGTCCAAGTACAAGCAACAAACGCCAGCAGGTGACACCAAGTTGGGTCAGTTCATAAAGTTGACTTCCTTCCCCACTGGAAATTCCCTGTGACGTACTAGGTTCAGTCAGAGAGGAGGTGAGAAATGAGGAGGTGTCACTCTGACGCTACTTTCGGCTTCCGCAGACATCGAGAGGTGCATCAGTCTAGAACGCCATACCGGGGGAACCGGGGTACTGATTACCCAGGGCCCCTAACGTGTCTGGACTAAAAAGCCTTTTGTGGTTCTCAAGTGTATATTTCTAAATATTTTATACTTTTGTTTCACCCTGAACACAGGATCCCCCAGGGCTGCGTCCTCAGCCCCCTACTGTACTCCCTGTACACACATGACTGTGTGGCCAGGTTCAGCTCCAACTCCATCATCAAGTTTGCAGATGACACAGTGGTGGTGGGCCTGATCTCCAACAATGATGGAGGACCTGTCACTCTGTTGCCAGGACAACAGCCTCCTCATGAGTGTCCCCAAAACCAAGGAGCTGATTGTGGACTTTAGGAGGACACAACAACAGAGGACGTACTCACCACTGGGGATTAACGGGACGACTGTGGAGAGGGTGAGCAGGTATAAATACCTGGGAGTCCACATCACCGAAGATCTCACATGGTCCACAGGATCCGTCATGGTCCACACACACAGACACTGGTGAGAAAGGCAAGGCAGCACCTTTACCACCTCAGGCAGCTGAAGAAATTCAGAGTCTCCCTGAGGATTCTCCAGTCCTTCTACTCTGGAGCTGTAGAGAGCATCCTGACAGGAAGCATCACTGCCTGGTTTGGCAACAGCTCCGCTCAGGACAGGAAGGCTCTGCAGAGTTGGAACCACACTCCCCTCCTTATACACCAGGAGGTGCAGAACCAGAGCCTGCAGGATCATGAAGGATCCTCACCACCCCAACAACGGACTGTTTCAGCTGCTGCGGTCAGGCAAGCGCCTCCGTAGTCACGCTGCCAAAACAGAGAGACTGAGACGGAGTTTCTTTCCTCAGACCATCAGGACTGTGAACTCTGACCTCACCAGGGCCCCCACCAAGACACACACACTGCCCCTCTTATGCACACACACACACACACACACACACACACGATTACACCTATTTATATGTTTTTTAGATTTCTTAATCTATTGTAAATAATGTTGCTTCTTTTTACTGTAAATACTGTTACTGTTTTGTACAATCCTGTAAAGCATTGCCACTTTTCCTTTCACTATACATCCTGTATGTGTATGTGACGAATAAAGTTCTTGAAATCTTGAATCACACTGCTCTGGTTTAGAAACAGGAATTGGTTGAAATCTATAAAACGGCAAACAAACTTGTCCTCCCTAGACAGATTGAAAAGGGTGAGCGTGTGGTTATGACAGCAGGTTAGCTAGCAGGGTAGCAGCCACAACCTGTGATGTCATTCACTTATGTGGACATGATTCAAGATTCAAGATTCAAGATTCAAGAACTTTATTTGTCACATACACACACGGGGTGTGTAGTGAAATGAAAAGTGGCAATGCTCAACGGGAATGTGCAAAAGGGCAACAGTACACAGTATTTACAATAAAAAAACACCACAATATTTACAGTATTACAGTAATTACAGTAAGAGCTCTTATATAAAAAAAACAACACAATATATACAGTAAGAGCACTTTGGAAATGAAAATATAGTAGTATGGGAAATTGTATGAATGTAATATACTATAAATTATGTGTAGTCTTTACCTAAGTGTGTGTGTGCATAAGAGGGGCAGTGTGTGTGTCTTGGTGGGGGCCCTGGTGAGGTCAGAGTTCACAGTCCTGATGGCCTGAGGAAAGAAACTCCGTCTCAGTCTCTCTGTTTTGGCAGCGTGACTACGGAGGCGCTTGCCTGACCGCAGCAGCTGAAACAGTCCGTTGTTGGGGTGGTGAGGATCCTTCATGATCCTGCAGGCTCTGGTTCTGCACCTCCTGGTGTACAAGTCCTGCAGGGTGGGGAGTGTAGTTCCAATAGTGCGCTCGGCCGAACGCACTACTCTCTGCAGAGCCTTCCTGTCCTGAGCGGAGCTGCTGCCAAACCAGGCAGTGATGCTTCCTGTCAGGATGCTCTCTACAGCTCCAGAGTAGAAGGACTGAAGGATCCTCCGGGAGACTTTGAATTTCCTCAGTTGCCTGAGGTGGTAAAGGCGCTGCCTCGCCTTTCTCACCAGAGTGTCAGTGTGTGTGGACCATGTCAGATCTTCGGTGATGTTGACTCCCAGGTATTTATACCTGCTCACCCTCTCCACAGTATTCCCATTAATCCCCAGTGGTGAGTACGTCCTCTGTTGTTGTGTCCTCCTAAAGTCCACAATCAGCTCCAATGGTGTCATTCAGTTATGTGCAGGGGTGTAAAAAGTACCTAGAAATTCTACTTAAGTCAAAGTATGTGTAATGGTTCAAAATCTTACTCAACTACAAGTCAAAGTATCTAACTAAAAATATACTTGAGTAAAAGTCAAAGTTTCCACTTTTTAAAATTTACTCAAGTATTAAATTAACTTTTTTATTATGCAATGGATAGACAATGCTGAAATTAAAGAACAGAAGAGACTTTGTTGCATTAAAATTTACTTTACTGCACTTCTCCATTGAATTTGAAAAACATGTGGAGGTAAACTAACATGGACAACACTCACATCACAGCGTCCAGATCTACAGTGGCCAAACTACAGCCTTGGAAAAAATGAAGGGATAGTTCATTTTTTTTTTTATACTTGGGTTCAATATCGCACATCCTAAGGTTCTTGTCAAAGACTTGAAAAGCATTTTTAAATCGGTACTATGGTCACTGAAAATGTCCACTGGAAGCTTGTTAGCATTTTGTAGCAATGCTAATGGAACCGAATGGGTTCAGCTAGCCAGTACTTACAAACCCAGATACTGGCTAGCTGACCTCATTCACCATGGGTGCTGACTGTTTCGTCCTCATCACTCGTAACGTTGGTGTTCATCTTCTGTAGCTTCTGACTGTCACATTATGATGAGGTGTCTATAATCAAAGATCCCCAAGGACAAAGTTGTTGTTTTTTTTCCTCAAATGTAATTGAGTAAGAGTACAAGTATACAAACCTAATAATACTCGAGTAAAGTACAAATCCCCTAAAATGGTACTTAATTGTACTAATTGTAATTGTACTTTGTTACTATACTTAAGTACTTTACACCCTGGTCATGTGGACATGATGTCATTTTCACAGTGAATCCTGGGCCTTCTCATTTGTTCTCCTCGACCGTCTGATTCATCCTCAATGTGTTCGGGTCCCACTGTAGTCCATCTTAATCTGTAGAGATGTTTTCTGTTCTTCAGTCCATCTGCAAACATGTTCTCAGTTTGCGTCCAAACTGGTGTAATATATACCAGGACGTAGGGCTTTTTTTTTTGTTGCTATGGAGTGATCCATCTTCTCATACACAAACCATCTTTGGTGAAGGGTAACTTGTTGACCTGTTCACCTTCCGCCCCCTACCGGCCAAACCAGCAGCACCCAGTCCCAGTCTGGTAGACACACTGGGAACTCCTGGAGGCGGTTTTACTTGCAATAACACAACACACACATTATTTTGCACTGATGGACTTGGTGGCTGATCTAATCTTGTTGTGAGGAGTTCAGGTTCCTCTTGCTCTGTTTAGTTCTGTATTACTGGAAGCTACGTGTTCAACCAACGATGGAGGTCCAACAGTCTTTCAGTTTATTTTTGACCCGGAGGAGAAACCTCATTTCAGTCACTTGCATCCTTGACCTCATTCTTTCTGTCTCTACCCAAAGCTCATGATGGGGGTCGGAACGAAGATCTGGGAAATGAAGAACTATGTGGCCTAGCTCTCTTCACCACCACAGTCTGATGCAACGCCGCATTACTGCAGCGCTGCACCAAGCCGGCGGTCAACCTCAACTTCCTCCTCACTGGTGAGTAAAACCTTGAGATAACTGAACCCCTCCAGCTCCCACAGGCCTCCCTTTCCCATTAGAGAACCATGGTGTCAGGTTTGGAGGTTCTGACCTTCATCCCAACCTGCTCTGGTGAACATCAGAGATCAGTCTTTAGTCCAGAAGGACGGCATCATCTGCAAACAGCAGCAATGCTGCCTTAACGTCACCATTCATCCCACTGATTCTAAATTGGTCTCCTTCACAAAACATGCATTCATTTTACACTCTAGAGCTTCTCATCTCTTATAATGGATCATATTCTCACTGTGTGAACATCTGGTCAGCTTCACCACTCCATCCTCCTCCTCACTTCTTCTACTGGAACCACCAAACCCCTTTTAGATCTGGACACTTCTCTCATTTGGCCTCGAACAATAAAAAAGTTTGACACAGAATCAGATGTCCTTAGTTCTTAGAGGTTCTTAGTTTATTATGATTAAACATTTTATTTGTTACATTTTGTCTTTTAGCATATCTTTAGTTATTTAAACATTTATACTGTATATTTAATTTAGTTATTACAACATTCATAGTAACCTGAACATCACATCTAAAAGCATCTGTAAAACAATTAGTGCAATTTACAGTTAAAAATTTACAGTACAAACTAAAAAAACAGCTTTTGTCTGCAAAAATATACATATCTATTTAGTTTAACATTAAACTTCAATAAAAACTCAAGTAAAAACTTAATAGTTACGGAAAAAGAAAATCTAACAACTAAAGTCATCTAGAGGCACATTAGCTCACCATGTCTAGGTTAACATACCACTGGTCCAGCAGGAGGAAACACAAACACACACCAAATGTCATACCACTGAGGTTGTACAAGCGTTTCGATGAGGCACTACGTGGACTAACGCCAAACTGGCCTGATCAATAAGGTTTAATATGGGGGGTTGGACGGCTACAGGCACGACTGACACAGAAAAGCAGTAAACTTGCCAACTGGAATGCACATTTGCTACATTTAACACAAAAAAGTACTTTGCGGCATCGATGCAATGTTGTCAGTGTGGCAACATTGGGGAGAAATGGGAGGGGAGAACGGTGGCACCAGACATATTGGTTATTGATTAGTTATCAGCCGTCAGAACCTCCGTCATGCGCTGCACTTTCACGCAACAACATGTAATTCACCGTCCCATGTCTGCTTTCTGAGATTGACCATGTTAAAGTCTTTTGAGGGGCAAAGCATCATCATCTAACAGTGGTTCAATATTTGCTGGCAGGATCTTCTGTGCTTTTTTTCGGTTTGACGAATCAAAAGGCAAAAGTGTAATGGCAGACAGACCGGCTCTTTACAGCGGTGATCAGACATTAGCTGGGAAAGAAAAGACACTCGCTGCTGTAAATACACTCAGAACTACAGTACTTCATGCATGGCATCAACATGGTGAGAGTATCTCATATCTACACAGCTCACGCTACTCACTAGCTACACCCTACAGTCAGAGCACACGGTAAAACTGTAAAAACACAACTAGTCCCAACAGACTTCCATCGGTCTACTGATTCAGCCGTTGTAGAAGTACCAGCATCAGGGTTCCTACACCTTTTTTTTCCTATCAAGTTCCAAGACTTTCCAAGACTACTCCAGGACCTCCAGCAGCATCTCCAGGACCTCCAGCAGCATCTCCAAGACCAGGATCCATCAGAGTCTCTGTTCTCCGTTGAACATGTGGTGTGAATGTCCAGGTCTGATTTCTGCTCCAACTATCTCTTAGGACCGAAACTATCAGGACATTTCTGATCTGAAGTGGATCAACAAGCAGCCAAGCTGGAACACTCAACACTTCACTGGTTGGAGGAAAAAGATCAGCAACACATTTATAAGATGTTTATAAAACTATATGAACATGATCCACTTTCCATAACTATTCCAGGCCTGGCAAAACAACACAAACATGCTTGCTGAGCTATTGCTGCTCTTTGGCTCCATCCCAAGATAAATTGTTTGGGGGGGCAGAAAAAATAAAATAAAGCTTTGCTCTCTTTTCAACCAACAGAAGGTAAAGGGAATTGTCTGAGCTAGTTGAGAGACTGTGAGTCCTAATTTGGAAGAGAGGCTTAACATTCAAGAAAGAATTATCTGTGGTTGTAATACAGGATAGACGTAGGATAGATGCATGAAGGGTAACTTCTACAACAGCTGTTACTACCACTGTACCACTGCTTCATGACCAGTTATCTTCTAGCAGTGGTCACGGGGAAGAAGACAGGAAACCAAAGACGGGGAACGCAGAAAGTGAACAGTTGAAGTCACCGGTCGATCAGCATTTGCTCTCAGATCGCTGTTCGTTTGAAGCCAGCAACCCTCAGTGCACCTCTGAATTATTGAGCTCATCACAAGCCGGCGCTGGACTGAACCCAAACAACTTTATTAAAACTGCAGAAGTGCAGCTCCGAGTCCCGCCGTGGAGATGCAACGGTAAGAAACCTGTCCTTTCTGACCAACTTGGGTTGGGGGCTTTGAATGAAACCAGATCCTTGAACTGCAAGTCGAGCACAGGAGAGTAATATATTGTTACGTACTAGCACCAAGTGACACCAAAGTCAGTCAATTAACACAGAACTTGGATAAAAAAATAAACTACTACAACCAAAATACGTCCATCAAATACTGTTGCGGCTACATCACGGGCTGGGACCTTCACCAGAAGATCCTTGTAGTATTTCAGAGCTGACAACTACATTTCTTCTACGTTCTGCATCACTGGGAATGTGGGCGAAGTGCCTCCTTTATGAAATCCTCCTCAGTCTTCCTGTCAGAGGCTGTCTCTCTTGTTTCTACCAGTTTCCACAGGATTCAGGAGCAAATCTGACCAGGGTGGAAAATGAGGTTAAAGAGGAGGAGGACTTCCAAGCAACTTTTCTACCACAGACTGAACCGGACCTCGGCATGGTGCACAGAAGGAAATAACTGCAGAAAGCCAAATCATATAGAAGACGCTTGGCTCGTTCAGATTGTTTCTACAGGATGTTGTGTCTGGTGTTGGAAGCAGAGGAACCTTTCAGCAGCTAATAAAACCTCATGTTCAACTTGACCATCATGTATTTTTGTGGTTTGAAAGGGCTTCGTAACCTGAAGGGTCACAAAAGTAATCCTACAATCATCAAAATTGGAGTTAGGAGGTTTTTACCTGACGCCAGCCCTAAGAGGCTGAGGCAGGGTATGGAGTGTCCTTACTTCCAGGTATAAAATATGAAGTCGGGTATAAACCGTCCAGGATTCGTCTGTGAGGAGTCGGTTGCTCGGGGGGGGGTGATATTGCTTCAAACCGAGGAACTGTGGGTAAATAATGAGGTATGAGCTGGCAGGGAGACCGTCCTTCAACCCCCACCCTGCTGAAGTGTCCTTGAGCAAGACACTGAATCCCTACCAGCTCCGGACCCTGACCTCCCAGTGGGGGCGGGGGTGTTCTGGATAAGAGCTTCAGCTTCATGTTTAAAAAGTAAATGTAACTCCACGTCTGGACTTGGTCTTTCTGCTTGGCCGCCTCCTTGTTTTAACCGAACTGGGAACCAGCAGCTCCCAGTCTGTGGTGAATACTGGATATGGACTGGGTGGGGAACCACCAGCCAGACGCTGGTAGAGTCTGGCTGTAGCCGGCAGGTTACTCTTCCAGCAGGTAACCAACCATCATCTAGAGCATCTGGCTGGTAGAAAGGTGAAAATCACTGCAGCTGGTGGACAAAAACGTTCTGCCTTCAAGACGGCAAATGTACAAAGTTCCTGAATTTTTCCATTCCAGTCCTTTACCGGGGGTGTTATTCCACCCCCCTTCAGCTTATGTCTTCATGAATTCAGTTCTTAATGCACTTTGGGTTCGACACTGATTGTTCCAGTTACATACTGATGCTACACAGCGGTCACTGTGGTTTCAGACCAGCAGGGAGTCGGTGTCTGATTAGCTTCGGATCGCTTCACGACAGTGTGGACGTTGTCTTCTGAGGTCTGGAGGACCAACGCTACGAAAGGATTTAACACCACAGAGGAAGAAGACTGCAGCCAGTCAGCTCAGCATCCTGGGGGATTTGTTTGTCATGTGGTTACAGCTTCATAAAACCGCCCGTCAGTTTCTTCAGGAGAACTTCTTCATATTCTACACTCCTGACAATATGACTGTTCACTACAGGGGTTTTCACTCTATAGCACCACATTGTTTTTCACTACAACAGATATTACAGTATACCAAATGACAGTCTACAATTAAATAAAATGTCATATCTGAATACAACATTCAACAGCTGTTACTCTTCATACCTTCCAGACCTTTTGTGCAACAAAACTCATCAAGACCTGGAAATGCAGAATCCCTGTTATCAATAATTGTTACTCTTTGTTATAAGGTAGATATAAATTACCAACTACATTTTTAAGTGCCAAATGTTACCCATGATTCCTCTGAATATTCTAGTTGGTAAGTGGTAACGGGGTGGATCCAGGTCTGGTTCCTCCAGGCGGAGAAACTGAAAGCTGCCTGGTTCCCAGTCAGTCTGCAGCCTGTTAGCGTTAGCATTAGCTACAAAGCTACATGGGTGGAATCACAGCGGGCTGGAGCCAAAATGGCTTCCCAGCTGCAGCAGGAAGCAGGTGAAAGCAGGAAACTGACGTCCGGGCGACTCGGTCAGTGTCCTCCGTCTCTGGCGGAAGGACTCTCCGAGCGTCCGTCCGTCCGGACAACTGACTGCTTCTTCTGCTTCTGCTTGGACTTCCTCAGCATCCGGACCTACAGACACAGAATATATTAAACTACAGACACACCACAGGAGTGTTCAGACTACAGACAGACCACAGACGTCTGTACCTTGGGTCCAGCGGCAGAGATGATGATGTGTCCTGGCGGTTGGATCCACGGTTCACCGTCCACCTGCACAGGGATCGGTTTGCTGACCGTGAGCCTGATGTAGTTCCCTTGAGCAATACGAATCCCTGACCGCAGCCCGCTCTGCACCTGGCCCTGACACACACACACACACACACACACACACACAAACAAAAGTAAGACTTTTCCTGACTTTTTAAGGACTCACGGATACCCTGAAATATAATAGTTATTGTCACGTGAAAACCTTGTATCTCCAAAATGTCTACCTTTCACTAAGAGCTTTCTTTTTAGCTTGATGGCCATGCACCCTGAGTCAGTCTATCTGCCTGTCTGTCTGTCTGTCTCACCATGTGGACGACCCCGGTGACCCCCACCACCTCCAGCAGGCCGTCGTCAATGCGCGGTTTCCCATGGCGGCTGTCGACCTCCGACCCCCAGAGATCAGCGCCTGAACCCCAGCTACACACACGAAGAGGAGGCATTTGAGTTTAGGTGTGTAAGGTCAGAGAGAGAGATTCTATCTATTGAAGTGTGTGTGTGTGAGTGTGTGTGTGTGTCTCACCTGGGTATGTTGAGGAAGATCAGTCCCTCTATATTAGGTAATGGGACGGCGTGCGTGTCCACCTGAAGCTGTAGTTCGTTATGGAGGCTCCTGGTGTGACTGATCTTCTGCAGACCAACCTTCACATACACACCTTTATTATGGAAACTACACACACACACACACACACACACACACACACACACACACTAGCTGTCATGTTTTTTGCTGACCCAGGCCTATGCAAGATGCCAAAAACATCCAAAGATATTCCCAAACACCAAACCTCTTCAGCGTCTCCTGTCTTATGAAAGTCTATTTGAACCCGTTTCAGCAGCCTGGTATATCTGGCATCCTGCGTGGTCCCATATGGACGGTAGAAACGGGTTCCTGTGCAATTGTGCCACAAAAATAGACTTCTATAAGATAGGAGACCTTCTACGGTAGAGAACCTCCTGAACCACCGTATCCTCCCCAGGTCTCAGCTAACCCTCATTTAGTCCAGTCAGAAGGTCAAATCCTACACTATATTGTCTTGCTCTGTCTCCACCCTGTATAAATAAAGGTTGAGAATTGATTTGAAGTGAATACCGGCTGGTGAATTTATCAGGTTCGTCTTCTCGTGCCTGGTGGAAGTCGAGGCTGAGCTCGGCATCGATGCCCAGACCGAAGTAGTTGTTCATCTGGACGATCTGAGAGAGAGAGAGAGACTGATTGGTTCAGGTGTGCCTGAATAGAGCTGGAGCTAAGACCTGCAGGACAGGGGGTCCTTGAGGACTGGATTGAGAACCACTGCTCTAAACCAACTAGGTGTAAAATCTCCCTGACTGTCCTCCAGGACCTGAGCCTCACCTTGGGCGGCTCCAGGAAGCTGTTGTCCTTGCCGTCCTCGGAGATGTCCTGGGCGTCCAGCAGGATGGTCCAGCGGTCCATCTGGACCTCATCAGCCTCGTCCAGACAGACCAGGATGTGGTGGGGGTCTTCTCCGCTGTAACCGGCCCCCCAACGCAGGATACGAGCCAGGTCGTTACCTAGCAACAGGAGAGACTTTTCTGTTGGTTGGCTGTTATTGCATCTCATGTCCAGAAATCTCAATCACACTGGCAGCATCGGTCTCACCTGTTCCCAGCGGGACGATGCCGATGGGCGGTTCAGGACAGACCAGTTTGTGTCGGATGGCCTCCAGGACGCCCAGTACCCAGCCCACCGTCCCATCACCCCCACAAACCTAGTACCCGAAACCTGGGAACCTCCCGGAACGTGTGGAGGCTGGACCGGACAGAACCAGGACAGACATTTCATTTCTACTCACATCTCATGAGGGCATGGGCTTTTTAAGCTTTACTTATCCATTGATACATTCACACTGGGAGGTGACCAGTACAACCAGTCTCCTACTGGTGGACACTGGGAGTATGTGTTGGTTGTTCTCACCCAGCCAGCGGTCCTCCGTTGGACACGTCGAAGACCTGGTGAGGGTTGAGAAGCTTCCTGAAGCTGTAGAGAAGCTCTCGTCCTTTCAGACCGCCACTCTTCGGGTTGACGAACACCAGCAGAGGAGAGGCGTCCCTCCCCAGCTTGTTGTGCTGACGGGAGACGAGAACAATCACTGAGCTAAATGATCAGAATCAGGCTTCTGAGGCATGATGGGTAATTGGAGAAGATGCAGCAAGAAGGCCTTTAAACAGTGCAATAGTAGGTTCTTCTGTCCCCTGGCACAAACAGACCATAATATATCTGGGGGGTTTTACTTGGCCAGCCAGCTGCTGAGATTTCTGACTTTACAACTCACTTTGGCCCGTACTATAGAAGTAGTTAGATTACTTGATGTCCTTCCTCATACCAGTCTGCTACCGAATACTGCTGGGAATGTGGTTCAACTGCTCCATGCTGCCCAGTGAGCTGACAAGACTGAGAATCTAACTGGGAACAGTGTTAACTAGTCATTGTGTTGGATGTATGGTATGGTATGGTAGAGTATGGTTTGGTATGGTAGAGTATGGTTTGGTGTGGTACAGTATGGTTTGGTGTGGTACGGTATGGTTTGGTATGGTACAGTATGGTTTGGTATGGTACAGTATGGTGTGGTACGGTATGGTTTGGTATGGTACAGTATGGTTTGGTAGAGTATGGTTTGGTATGGTACAGTATGGTGTGGTACGGTATGGTATGGTAGAGTATGGTATGGTGTGGTAGAGTATGGTATGGTAGAGTATGGTATGGTATGGTACAGTATGGTGTGGTACGGTATGGTATGGTAGAGTATGGTTTGGTATGGTAGAGTATGGTTTGGTAAAGCAGCGTTACCAGGATCTCCGGTACGACCAGCGAGGTGAGCGGCTTGTTGTTGACGGCTGTGTCTTTAGCCAGCATGTAGATCCTCTCTGCTTCAGAGAAACATGAGATCTGCAACACCACTGCACCTGCAACACACACACACACACACACACACACACACAGGATTAGGCCGTTGCAGCCACCAGCCACATACTGCTAAATGTTAATCAGTGTCTGGTTAGTTAGTTGGTTAGTCTACATTAACTAGCCATCATTTGGAGTCTGATTCTGGTACAGGCTAGGGGTAGTTAGGGGGGTGGGGGGGGGGGCTTGTGGGGGTAGTTGTGGGTAGCTGAGGGCTGTGAGGGGCAGGGAGCTGCGACCAGTACTGGATGTGATCTGAATGGGGATGATGGGGATGAAGGGAATGAGGGCAGAGGGAGGAGGAGGAGGAGGGAGGAGGGAGACTCACTTGGTTGGTTTTGTGTTTAGTACTGATGCTTCAACAATCAGATCATCTATTCCTATAGTCTAAGGAGGAGTATTTGTTCCATCTACTGTCTGTTGTGACCTTTGACCTCCTTACTAGTGGTTGCTTGTAATGTTGGTGATCTAGTTACTGAGGTTTATCCTACTGCTGACCTCAGTGGAGTCTCTCTGGATCAGACTGTCAGCTAAACAACTAAAGAAATAAAAAACGTCTTCAACAGGACATCAGCAGCGAAAATGACCTTAAAACAACCAGCAGGCGGTTTCCATGACAACATACTGACCTTGGCTTCCATAAAAATGGCTGATGGTGACCAAGTGACCTAGAGAGACACAGACAGAGAGGAGGGGGGGGGGGGGGTGAACGAGTTGGACAACCAGTCTTACTGTGAACCTCAAAACAGCTGACTTTCCCCTCATTGACAAACAAACCACCAATGGGAGAAGAAGAAGAGTTTCATTGTAAAATATCCACCATTTGAAAAAAAGTGTAATAAAATGATTGATTGACAACTACACGCTTTTTAAAGGATAGTAGGAAACTTAAGGTCTTGGTTGTCTAAATGAGACACTGAGACTGAATCATCAACACATTACAGATACTGAGGTATGATACTGATACTGATGAGCCTCAGGTAATGACTTTTTTTTTTGCTTCTTTTTTGGAAATGTACTCCTTATTTGGTACCTGGACTACCACTTTAGAATGAAAAGTAACTGGGCCCATTCACAATCCCTGTGGAACTCCGTTTTTAATTATATCAACTGTACAGCATTGAGGTGAAGTCAGAGCGCGGCGGTGGGGTTGCGGACTCACCTTTGATGGTCAGGTGTTCCTGGATCAGCTGGGTGTATTCCTCCCTGGGCAGTAGGGGGGGCAGTCCTCCAATCAGCAGGCTGACCTGGACCGCTCGGTTCCTGTTCTCCGTTATATAAAACCGAGTCTGGTTAATTTGCCTCAGAGAAACCTGGAAAACACACAAGAGATCAGGAAGAAGCAAAAGAATCAACTGCAGCTAAACAGGTTTGAGCTAGAGAGAGAAAAAACAGTGGAACCCTAACCCTTTATAGCACCTAAGACTAGAAGAGGAATCAGAGGTTTATGATTCGTCTGGTAGTTTTATTATTTATTTTAATTATGTATTTATTTGTGTTTATTTTTGCTTGATTATATTTTTTATTTGACTGTTTTTTAATTTATTATTATTTATTATTGTTTGACTTTCTATAATGCACTTTGTAACTGTTTGGAAAAAGTTTACAAGTTTATTATTATCATTATTATTGGTCCTGAACATGTCGAGCTGTGGAATCTATTGGACAACATGTCTCCTAGTCTCTCTCCAAGTCTCTACTTCCTGTGGGGTTGGTTTAGTTTATTTGCACAAAATACAAAACCAAAAGACAAACCCTCCAAAAAAAATAGAAACAGAGTGGATGAGACAAATGAAACATCTCACTAGATCTCAGATCTCCTCAGATCTATCTCAGAGAGAAGAATTACAAATTCAAGATGAAAATCAAAGACACAAATGACATCAACACCCAGCAAGGAAATGAGGAAGTGAGTAGCGAGGCGTAGCTCCTCCTACCTTCCTGATCTCCTGCAGTTTTTCCAGAAGCGTCTCCTGGTCCGTCAGCGTCTGTCTCTGGACTGGAGGACAGAGGAGGAAAGGTCACGACCCCGAACACAGGAAACACATCACAGTCTACTAAAATACCAGGTCAGGAAATCACATTTTTAGTCCACTGACCACAGTAACTTCCGGTTGGTTATCTGTAGACTAGACTAACTAACCCGACAGTATTTATTTGGTGGCTGATGGGAAATGACCCCCAGTATGTTTCCAGCTACTCACCCTGCTTGCTGCCCATGTAGACCTCAACCAGGCTGAAGTTGGACGGGTCCTCTTCCTGAAACAACAGTTTCCTATTAAAACCGTCTCCTTCCTACCTGCTATACAATTATTCTGGTAAACTGATTAAATTAGTTGTTAATTTTGTTAAAGTCACTGAAGTTCAGAATGTGAAGGATCATTTAGCCAGGGACATTTCAATCCTTTTAAAATCCTCTAAAACATAATTTGGTTTAATATTGGTTTGATTATTTGTTTATATTTTGCGCGTTACACCAGGAACTATTCAGTCAGTGAACTATTGCTGACTGACCACAGCCTGAGCTGCTGAAATACCTTCACAGGTAAAAACTGCAGTGTCAGTATTTCTCTTTTTTTTACTTGAACGAAAGTTTGCATGGTCAATGAGTGACATTCCTGACCCTCAAAAACTGACTTTCTGCAGGAACGTTGTTTTCACCTCCTCCTACCTTGTGCTTAATAAACGTTCACTACTCACTACTAACCCTTTGGGAGCAGAATATACTGAGTTTAATCTTTTTCACAAGTTCTGGAAATCTTCTGGAAATGTTAATCCAGTCAGAGGTCCATCCCAAATTCCACCAGCCAACTGAACAGAAGAGGACTCCAGATAATGGTTAGTTACCTGGACAGGAGACTAACTGGTTATAGCTTCCCATCCTGACTACAGACGATGTGGCTACCTGTCTGCCCAGCTGAATGAGGACCTCTTTGAGGACTGCGACTGCGGTGCTGGTCTTGGAGACGGAAACGGAGATGAAGGCCACATCCGACCTGAAACACAGAGTTGCAAAGTTGGTTCATTAAATCATAGTTCCCACAACTTTTTTCTCTAATCAAGCTCCAAGACTACTCCAGGACCTCCAGCAGCATCTCCAGGACCAGGATCCATCAGAGTCTCTGTTCTCCGTTGAACATGTGGTGTGAATGTCCAGGTCTGATTTCTGCTCCAACTATCTCTTAGGACCGAAACTATCAGGACATTTCTGATCTGAAGTGGATCAACAAGCAGCCAAGCTGGAACATTCAACACTTCACTGGTTGGAAGAAAGATCAGCAACACCTTTACATGACATTTCCAAAACGATATGACCATGTTCCACGGGAAAATAGTTTTTTTGAATTCCATGATTTTTCAAGGTTTTCCATGACCGTAGGAACCTGTTAAATGTGGACAAATCTAGAAATGAAATATGTGAAACACATTGGAAAATAATCCCATCTGTAAAATTCCCTGACATTCTGACTTCCCCAGTGAATTTATCAGATTCCATGACTTTCCCTGTCTGGAATACAATTCCATGAGAATCAAAAAATTCCATGACCAGTGGGAAACTGTATGTGAAGCATGTGGAACGGCTCTGCAGTGAGATTGAAGGCTGACTAGGGTCCTAAATTACATCTTAATGAAATCCTTTCAATGTTACCACCTTCAACCCGCCCCCAAACACTACATTTCCCAGCAGCACTCACTTCAGCCAGCTGGTGTAGACCTTGAGGACCTCTGTGTCATGGGGTTTGGCCCTCAGGATCCAGGCCTCGGCGGCCCCGTCCTTCACCTGGCTCTTGTTGTCCGGACCGCCATTGCGGTTGAGGATGTCGTCGCTATGGAGACGCTGCTGAGCGCCAAGCTCCTGCAGCTCGTAGTCCTGCGGCTCGCCAGGAAGGTAGAAGGCTCTCAGCGCCGCCTCCTGCAGGACAACGGAGGAACTGCCTGGTTGGTGGCGGCTACCAGACGGAGGTTTCAAAAGGCTTTGTCTTCATTTAAGGTGATGGATGGACACAAGGTCCACTGAGGTTAAGGTTAGGGCCGGGTAGTAGTAACAGTAGTAGTAGTAGTAGTAGTAGTAGTACTAATAGTAGTATTAGCTCATTGCCACACTTTAAGTGTGGGAAATTAAGTGTGATGTGCTTTAGAAAAGGGGGCGGGGCTCTCACCACCACTTCCTCATTCCTGGTGGCCCGAGGGATAGAGACCAATCGGAATTGGCCGCGCTTGACCGCATCATCGCCATCAAACATCCTGAGAAGCTGTTTCCCTGTTGGTCAGAACACACACACACACACACTTTAAACGTTGGCGTACCATGCACCATACTGACTGATTGCAAATCCGATTACAATTTTTTCACTGAATATTGTGATTGTGAGATGAATTTGCAAGATGACTTTTTCTATATAATTTCAGGCTCAGGATTTGCTCGGATTTAATAAAATGATTCTCTGAATGTAAGCCGATCTGTTCAGGGATTCTCCACAGCAGGAAGCCGTCTGAAACCACCGTCTGAAACCACACCAGCTCATATTACATTTTGATGTTTTCAATTAACTGGAGCCCCTTAAGAGGAATAAACCTACTGAGATCTGGTGATTTTAAATTGTAGTTAGTCGTAATCTGTAAATTGTTTATTTATCCAGTCTCCATCTTCGTCTCTCAGCCTCACTGTGGTGTTCCTCACTGTAGTGTTCTTCACTGTGGTGTTCCTCACTGTGGTGTTCCTCACTGTAGTGTTCCTCACTGTGGTGTTCCTCACTGTGGTGTTCTTCACTGTGGTGTTCCTCACTGTAGTGTTCTTCACTGTGGTGTTCCTCACTGGTGTTCCTCACTGTAGTGTTCTTCACTGTGGTGTTCTTCACTGTAGTGTTCCTCACTGTGGTGTTCTTCACTGTGGTGTTCCTCGCTGTGGTGTTCTTCACTGTGGTGTTCCTCACTGTAGTGTTCTTCACTGTGGTGTTCTTCACTGTGGTGTTCCTCACTGTGGTGTTCTTCACTGTGGTGTTCCTCACTGGTGTTCCTCACTGTAGTGTTCCTCACTGTGGTGTTCTTCACTGTAGTGTTCCTCGCTGTGGTGTTCTTCACTGTGGTGTTCTTCACTGTGGTGTTCCTCACTGGTGTTCCTCACTGTGGTGTTCTTCACTGTGGTGTTCCTCACTGTGGTGTTCTTCACTGTGGTGTTCCTCACTGGTGTTCCTCGCTGTGGTGTTCTTCACTGTGGTGTTCTTCACTGTGGTGTTCCTCACTGTGGTGTTCTTCACTGTGGTGTTCTTCACTGTGGTGTTCTTCACTGTGGTGTTCCTCACTGTGGTGTTCTTCACTGTGGTGTTCCTCACTGGTGTTCCTCGCTGTGGTGTTCTTCACTGTGGTGTTCTTCACTGTGGTGTTCCTCACTGTGGTGTTCTTCACTGTGGTGTTCCTCACTGGTGTTCCTCACTGTGGTGTTCTTCACTGTGGTGTTCTTCACTGTGGTGTTCCTCACTGCTCTTCCCAGAGATCACCTGTCAATCAAACAGTGTGTCCAGTACTGTGACGTCTTTCTCCTTGGATTTCCTGTTGATGGAGTTTGAGTTCCTGTAGGTGGCGCTCTTTTCTTTGTCTGTTCAGCCATGGTGGCTATCGCTGCTCATGCTAACTACCCAGTTTTTCTTCTGTTGAAACGTAAAACGCATCACTTCCTGTCTCCTACCTGACACCGGGTGTTTAGAGCAACAGATGGAAAAGCTTCATGGTAGAGGTTGATCACTGTTACAGTTACAGTGATAATAATGACTATTATCATTATTACTTCAGGGGTTGAGAAGGAAACTCGCTAGTCCACCAGCAGGTTAACCAACCTGACTCTGGAGTCGTGGCTGGCTGGCCTTCCTTGGTAGGAACTGGAATGGACGGATCAACGTCATCCGAGTTATCTGGTCAACACAAGGAGGGAAACAACAAGTATTTCTTAGATTTACTTTGTTGATGTAAAAAACTACCATAGAAATGATGGCACATTAAATATAAATATATAAAGAGTTAAGATTAGATTAGGTTCCTCATGAAATTAAAGTTCTTGTTTTTGGCCTATGAAGGTTGATTGTAGATATTCAGCACTTTGTCACTTTGTTAAAAATTGCTTCAGTAATAAAGTTATCATTATTAACATGATATTCTGGACTGCATCATTTCTCACCCATAAAGATCTGGCTGCTACTGTCACAAGCAACAAAGAGGATGTGGTTTGGAGGTGTGTGTTCGGTGTGTGTATACCCATGTCATGGTTGCAGCTCTCGGTGATGTGGTAGCAGTGCATCTTGCTGAAGTTTCTGGAGTCGAGGTGAACGCAGGCCGGATGCAGCAGCATGCAGCGCAGTCGTCCCATAGTGCACTCTGGTGGTACACTGAGGTAACACGCCGCATGGCTCTGTAGCGACCGCAGACAACGTGTTAACCAACACGCTGAGATGAAAGGGTGTGTTCTAGAAAGCGTTGTGATTGGTTCTTACCGTGATGCCGCACCACTCACACCTCATCCCCGCCAGGACGTCGGATGAACCGCAGGAACGCCGGCAAACCTCGCACCGCGCCGCAGACGCAAGGTTACCTTCCCGCCAGTGGTGGTGAAACGTATCCTGAAGCGACAGGAAATAGATCCACAGTGAGATTTGCTGATTTCCTGTCCTCTCTGCTGCAGAACTCCAGATTATTGTTGTTAGGAAAAGACCGGCACGGTTTGGTTTAGTTTGGTTTAGTTTGAGTCTCTTTGCACAAATTATACAAACACTGCAAAAAGAGAAGATCAATACAAACTGAAAGAAACCCAACAAGATTCCTGAAATCGGCCAAACCCACAAGAGATTAGGAGAGAGAAAGTGTAATGACACATACCTGTCCACATTTAACAAAGGTCAAAGGTCAGGCGTAGCCAGGAGCAGATAGGGGTTCAGTGTCTTGCTCAAGCACTCATAGCCAAATGATACATTAGGAACCTCTCTTTAAGGCTGGTAGTCCACTAGAACCTCTCTTTAAGGCTGGTAGTCCACCAGAACCTCTCTTTAAGACTGGTAGTCCACCAGAACCTCTCTTTAAGACTTGTTGTCCACTAGAACCTCTCTTTAAGACTGGTAGTCCACCAGAACCTCTCTTTAAGACTGGTTGTCCATTAGGAACCTCTCTTTAAGACTTGTTGTCCATTAGGAACCTCTCTTTAAGACTGGTTGTCCACTAGAACCTCTCTTTAAGACTGATAGTCCACCAGAAACTCTCTTTAAGACTTGTTGTCCACTAGAACCTCTCTTTAAGGCTGGTTGTCCACTAGAACCTCTCTTTAAGACTGGTAGTCCACCAGAACCTCTCTTTAAGGCTGGTAGTCCACCAGAACCTCTCTTTAAGACTGGTTGTCCACTAGAACCTCTCTTTAAGACTGGTTGTCCACTAGAACCTCTCTTTAAGACTTGTTGTCCATTAGGAACCTCTCTTTAAGACTGGTTGTCCACTAGAACCTCTCTTTAAGGCTGGTTGTCCACCAGAACCTCTCTTTAAGACTGGTTGTCCATTAGGAACCTCTCTTTAAGGCTGGTTGTCCACTAGAACCTCTCTTTAAGACTGGTTGTCCATTAGGAACCTCTCTTTAAGACTTGTTGTCCATTAGGAACCTCTCTTTAAGACTTGTTGTCCATTAGGAACCTCTCTTTAAGACTGGTTGTCCATTAGGAACCTCTCTTTAAGACTGGTTGTCCACCAGAGCCTCTCTTTCCTGCTCTGGCTCTTTTCCTTATTTCCAATGGAAGGGAGGCACTGTGGCACATTCCCAACAGTTCCAAAAGCTTAGGATGTTTTAAAAGCTAAAAATATTTCAACTTTTTGGCAAATTGGCACAATCAAACATGTTTTCAAAAGCCATGCCTTTGGCCCTTCCCAAAATGCAGCTCTTTAATGCTGCTAGCTAAGATGGAGATGGCTGGTGGACATTGGAGGCGTCACCTTCCACTCCTGAATCTAAATCTGTTGAATCAAAGAGCTGCAGGACAAGACATTCATGACCTGGAGGAAATAAATGAACGTGTATTGACTGAGCTGATGAACGTTCCCTGTTACTGTGTTTTTGACCAGTTTTCACCCGTGGCCCACTAGCTGAGAACCACAGTGACCTAGTTGGTGCCATTGTTGGTTTCCTATGAGTCATGCTATGGGTTGGTTTGGTTAGGTGACCCTCTCATGGCACCAGTCTAATTCCCATCAGCTCTATAGAAGCCCTCAGCCTCGTGCTGTTGATTTTAATCAATCTCCACACACTGCATGAGGAACTAAATGAGATGAACCGTCCAAGCGTCTACAGGTAAACCACCTCATATGATGTAATTCACTCACTGGTTCTGCTTGTATGCTGCTTCAAACTGACTCAAAGGTACACTTCCTGCTTCCTGCCTCGCTCTGATTGGCTGGCTCAGATCGAAAGCTGGACTTCAAACACCCAGTAATCTTAGAGGAAGCCTTTGATTGAAGAGCGTTTGTGGTTGGCAGACTGAACACATCTAATCAATAGGACTCACTCTGCAGCTTTTTGACAGACTGAGGGCAACAGAAGAATCAGCTTCAGTTTCTAGATCACCAACATTACCAGCAACAAAGAGTAAGGACGTGAAAGGTCAGAGGTCACAGCACCCTGACAATAGATGGAACAAATATTCCATGGTAGTAAAGGAAATATGTGACTCCATACTGCAGTGAGAGGTAACTGTGTAGTCTTAAGTCTAAACTTCATTACCCAGAAACCCTGTGCAGTGACATCAGTAAACCGTGATGCTTCATACCAAAGGAAACCAAAAAAAAAAAAAAAAGATCTAACATCCAGCTTTCTCTTCTGGATTTCACTCTTCAGTCTGGATCGGTCACTTCCTGTGTGGAGAAGATTTCCCACCAGGACTTAATCTGGACCAATACGGTAAACTACAGTCTCAGTTAGTGGGGATGGGACGCTCTCCTCTGCCGCAGCATCACTTCCTGGTTCAGACTGAGAGGACGACTGGAGGTTTACAGTGAAACCTGACTAGAGCAGATTTAAGGCTTTTCCAGGACCTGAAGACTCACCAGGCCCAGACTCCCATCCAGATGACAACTACGGCAGTCCGCACAGCTGAAGATGGCGCAGTCAGCATGGACATGCAGCTCACACACTGAAACACACACACACACACACTTTTAGTCACAGTTGCCCTTTTTAATATTTCAGACCTTTAACTTAAAAGAAAAGCTGATAAACTCATATCTCCCTGTTATTCAAGCACCTGCTCTTCCTGTGGCGTAGCGCTGCTGTTTAAGATCTAAGACTCCCTGCTGGGCTGCAGGTCTGACTGCCTCTCCCTGTCCTGTGAATTAGCCTGGCTGGTATAACAACTGATCCAGGGACAGTCCACCTTCATGCTTGCTGACTAACACTCAGTTAGGCCTAAACAGTTACTGTCACTTTTCAAATCACTTCTTAAAACTGTTTTGCTTGTTTTATTTTCTGAGGATGATGTTATAACGTTCTGAACTCTGATTTCAATAAAGTTATAGTTGGTCTAGCCTTGCTGGGGGTCATACTGGTCATGCTGGTCATACTGGTCATACTGGTCATACTGGTCATGCTGGTCTGACCTTCACAGCGCAGCGCTGCGTTTCCCTCCGTTTGCTTCCTGCAGACGCAGCAGAATCGTTTCTTCTGACCGGCCGGACCGAAGCAGTGAGACACCGGGACCTGCAGGATGACATGACACGTTAATACAAGATGACATGTTAATACAACATGACACGTTAATACACCATGACACGTTAATACACCATGACAGAAACATGTTAATACACCATGACAGAAACATGACACGTTAATACAACATGACAGAAACATGACACGTTAATACAACATGACACGTTAATACAACATGACACGTTAATACAACATGACAGAAACATGACACGTTAATACAACATGACACGTTAATACAACATGACACGTTAATACACCATGACAGAAACATGACACGTTAATACAACATGACAGAAACATGACACGTTAATACATGACACGTTAATACAACATGACAGAAACATGACACGTTAATACAACATGACACGTTAATACAACATGACACGTTAATAAAACATGACACCTTAATACACCATGACAGCAGTATGACACAACAAGATAGAACAACATTAACAGACAACATGACACAACAAAACCTTTGACTGCGTCCCGAGCAGCAAGCGTAGGCTGGTCGGAGACGGGATCTGATGCGACGCTTCCTCCTTGAGTTTATACCAAACATATACCAAAAGTTTGATGTTGTTCAAGGCGGTATAGTGGACCTGATGGAGTTTTACATTTCTGAGACGTTAAAATGGACTTCAACAACACAATCAAACATTTGAGGATCTGTTCCACGTCTGTTTTGTTGTAACTCAAAGAGGAAGCATCGCACCAGAACCCGTCTTCAACCGGACGCTTCGCTCCGTACGATTTCCTCCAACGTTTTAAATGGTCAGATCAAGAAGTATGACAGATGAGAGCTAGATTATAGTTAGATTATAGTTAGATTATAGTTAGATTATAGTTAGCTAGCGGTGTGTCACTCACCCGGACCACTGTTGGAGTCATGCAGGAACAAACTGACCTCAGCGTCTTCAGGCATTTCTCATGACACATGAAGTTACACACTGAGGAGGAGAGAGCACAGTCAGTTCCCTCTAGGACAACACATACTAAAAATATATATATACAAAATAATAAAGCACTAAAACATAAATTATACAATCTAATGAAAATAATAAAAGTGCTAAAAATTATAATGAAAAAATAACACTTTGGACAAAAGCGGCAAAGTGGAAAAAAATGGCAGATGAAATGAATTGAAGCAGCAGGGGGCCCACTGGTTAGAGAGACAGTCCTGTCACATGAAGGTCACAGGTTCGATCTCCCCAACAGCCATTGAGCAAGACACTGAACCTCCTACCTGCTCAGACAACATCAGTTGCTTTGGTTACGATGATGATGTAAAAGATGTAAACTGTCAGGCAGCCTGGCGTCAGCTGGGTTGGTTTGTGCAGTGTGTTTGTGTGAGGTGAACCCCCAACTGCTCACTGGCCACCAGGAGAAGACTGGTTGTACTGGTCAGCTCCTAGTGGAACCAGTAGGACACTGTGGCTGTACTGGTCAGACGTGTTGTGAGAAGTAGACTGGATTCATAAATCGGTTTGATTCTGGAGGCTGGGCAGAAGTGACAGACTGGAGCAAGGCTCGAACCTCGAACCAGCGCTGCAGGGTTGGGGGTTCGATTCCCACTGGGGCCTGCCATGTTATAAATGTCCTGTCAGGTGGATGGGAGTGTGTCCACCATATAGCATAAATGTATAAATGTCAAAACTGAAATGCATTTTATTGTATTCACAGACAGATGAAGCACTGATGACATCACCGTCGGTATTAATCCACCTCATGTTACGTAACTCAGCTCAGCCTGTTGTTCTGCTGCAGCTTTTAATACGTGTTCTTCTTGTTGTGATGATGATGATGATGATGGTGTGTGTGTGTCTTTTGTGTGTGTTTGAGAGAGCCCCCCCCACACACACACACACATTCCTCCATCACCAAGCACCAAGCATCCCCGCCAGTCTCCTGTTGCCATGACAACCGGAGAAAGGAAATCACGACTTGACTGCAGCTCTGATTGTGCAATAGAAGCTTCACACACACACTGAAGATTACGGACAGCCAGTGTGTTACCGGGCAGAGTAGTGGTGGTGTGTGTGTTAGGGCTTGACAGACAATCACTTGAGAAGTGACCGATCCTGTTCTGGATCTGCACTCAGCTCGCCTGTTGAATTCATGATGAGGTCATAAGGAAAGGAAAGGAAAGGAAAGGAAAGGCCACAGTGTTTACAGGATGAGTTTGGTTTCCTCTATAATATCTGACACACTGAACACATTTTCCTGCAAACGGCCGTTACCTCCATCGTCTGGACGCCTGTCAACATCTACCAGTCAGAACCAGAACCAGAACCAGAACCAGGATGAATGACAATTTGGCGTTAAATCAGATGTGGCTGCTGCACGGTTTAAAATCACCACCCGGCCGGAAGGAGCTGAGGGATACGCACAAACACACCCAGTCTGGTGTCACTGGTTGCTCCATGGGTAGAGCAAGGCACTAATACTGCCAGGGTTGGAGGTGCAATTCCCACTGGGGTCACCCATACTGAAAATGCACTGACGGTGCTGTGAGGTACTTTGGATAAAAACCTCCATCACATCACAGTATTGATGTGGAATGAGGATTATGAGTCTGAAGTATGTTTAGAGAAAAACATTTATTTATATAAATCAAATATTAAATATCATAACATCTCTGTCCGCTTTACCTTCACACAGGAAGCCGATGAGCCCCCAGATGAAGTCGCTGCAGCTGTGGCAGAAGGTGGGTTTGGTCAGGGTGACTCTCTTGAAGCAGTGGCCCGGTGCGGAGGTCTGGTACCTGGGCCGGGGGCCGGGGGACTGCGCCTTCTTCTTCCCGGTCAGAGGGCTCGGAGTCCGGCTGTCCGCGGCGCCGGGGTCCGCTGGTCTGGCCCGGCCGCAGTCTGCCATGTCCTCCTCCCCGATGCCAGACACAAACTCACCGAGAGCGAACGAGTAAACAGGGTACGACAGAAAGGCTTAGTTTACTGGGGATATTTCGTGATTCACCCCCGGTGGAGAGTCATTCCCCTGCCCGGACCAAGCGGTGCCACCCAGCGTTGCAACCCCGCGGAGAGGGCGCTGTGGTCCGTGTGGGTCCTGGACCTCCTCGCTTTGAAAGCCAATTATCCAAATCCTGGAGTATCGAGCATGTACCGAGGTCACAGCTCGGCGGTCCTGGCAGATAAACAAGCCCGGGCGTCTGGTAAACGTTACGTCGTCAACCGGCGGAGAGTCATCGCACCACGTCGAGATCAGAGTCCCTCCACCCGGACCCAGCGGTGCCACCCAGCGGCGCAGCCCGGCGGAGAGGGCGCCGTGGTCGGTGTGGGTCCTGGAGCTCCCCGCCTGGGAAGCTGAATACAGTAAATACTATTGAACGGTAACCGTGGGTAGTGAGCGTGTCCACGGTTAGTGGTGTGGGACTCGGACAATGTTATTCAGTCCAAAGCAATGCGTTCAGTAACAACAGCCACTTTACTCCATAAACCAGGTCCCAACCCGGGATGAGGAGGTGGGGGACGGGGTGGTAAAGGGTCTAAACCCGCCGCAGGGTTGGAGAGAAATCCTACTCAACAAGTGTGAACAGAGCCTGGTCGGGTCTGGCTTCATTTTGGTTTCCTTCTTCCTTCTCAGGCTGATTCTTCTGAGTCCTCCTACTTCCGCCCTCACAATCACTAACACTGATTTTCTCCTCCTTACTTCTTCCTTTCACTCCCTCCCTCCTTCCCATGCCTCCTTCCCGTCCTTTTTTCCTAGAGGTAGCCTAATCTTGAATCACAAATGTTGGAATCATCCCTGAACCAGATTGTCTACTTCCTTTCCTTTCCTTGCTCGTTTTCTTTCTCCTTTATTTCCTGCCTTCTACCTTCCTTTCATCTTTCCTTCTTTACTCCATCTGTTCCTCCTCTCGTCTCCTTCTTTCCTCCCTTGTCCCTGTCCTCCTTTGCTTTTCCTCCCTCTTCCCATACACCCTTTCCTTCTTCTATCCTTACTCATTTCCTTAGCTTCCTTGCTCATTTCCTTCCTTCTTTCCCTTCTTCCTTCCTTGCCTGAATGAAGCTCAATTGAAATTATTTTTTCCACATCTTTATTGAATCTTGTTCTTAAATGTTTTGTGTTTTTGTGTTTGTGTTCACTGATGTAACATTATGTATTTGACCCTGATGGTTCCCAATGCATGCTGGGATACGATCCAATGAATGAATGAATGATAGAAAATATAGTAGAATATAGAATAATATAGAATATAGTAATATAATCCTATAATTAATTTCATAAGGATACTAAACTATAAACTATATAGGAATATTATAGACGTTTGTTTTGTTCCAGGGTTGTTATGGTTTTGGATTTCTATTTTTAGATAGTTTTACATTTTTATTTCAGTTTCCGTTTAGTTAGTTTTCAGTGTGGACTTGGTAGGTTTAGTTAAGTTTAGTTTAGTTTAGTTTAGTTTTAGTATTTTTGGTAGATGTGATTTGGTAGAAGTTTGTAGATGTTTGAAACAAGTATTATTATTTAATACAAACAATATCAATCATAAATTATTATTTATTTATATTATTTGTTCAACAAAAATATTACATTTATTATTAAATTAATTTTAAATTCAATGAAATTAAATCATTTCTTTGGTCAGATAACTTAAAGTTTCCTGCTGCACAAATGAAAAGCAGCAGCAGCCTCAACAGCGATCTGATCCCAAACGGGACTCTGGGGTTTCCTCCCAACTATTTTAGACATCAGTTGTACGTTTGTCCTTCCTTCGCCACTTCCTCTGAGA
>JAXDDX010000053.1:1115000-1132500 GCA_034670405.1 Hoplostethus atlanticus | reverse complement strand
CGTTATAACGCTGTCTGTCTGTCTGTCTGCCTGCCTGCCTGTCTGTCTGCCTGCCTGCCTGCTGCCTGTCTGTCTGTCTGACTGTCTGTCTCTCTCTCTTTCTTTCTCTCCCCCTTTTAATTAAATCTGCTTTATTGATTGAACAAAAAAATCTAAATACAACAGAATAAAAATATTAAAAATAAATAAATAACCATAACCCCCAACCTCTCTCTCTCTCTCTCTCTCTGTGTGTGTGTGTGTGTGTGTCTCTCTCTCTCTCTCTCTCTCTCTGTCTCCTCCCTCTCTCTCTCTCTCTCTCTCTCTCTCTCTCTCATATCGCAGCGCTGCTAACAGAGCCGTTCAGTCCTGCTGCTCCGACGGCAACAGACCTGTCTCTCTCTCTCTCTCTCTCTCTCTGTGTGTGTCTCTCTCTCTCGGTCTGCCTGTCTATCCCACCGGTGTCTCTCCCGTCCTGAACCGATCCCGGACCGGTCTCCCTGCTCTCGGTCCGGACATGATCCCGGGGATCCGGAGATGAGGCTCAGAAATGTCTCCTTCCTGACGGTCTTATTGTTCGGTCTGTGCGGGCTGGTCTCCCTGTCCTGGTACACCGCCTTCAGCAGCTCCAGAGGTGAGGGGACGCTTGGTTTGGGATGCTTTACACACCGGGGGAGAGGGGTGGTCGGGTGGAAGAGATGGGGTGTGTATGGGGGGGTTGTGATTTTGCAGCCGCTGTGTTGTGTGGATGAATGTTGCATGCTGGAGGGATGGAGGAGCCACCTTCAGCAGCTCCAGAGGTAAGGGGATGCTTGGTTTGCGATACTTTACATGCCGGGGGAGGGAGGAGGTGGAGGCAGCAGGACGGGGTTTTGATTCGGGGGTTTCATGCAGCCGTTTGGTGGTTTGCCTTAATCTCTGGTATGGAAACAGACTGCATGTTTTGTAGGGTCTAACTTCAGCAGCTCTCGAGGGAAGGGGACGCTTGATTTGTGATGCATTACGGGGCTGGGAGGGAGGTGGAGGTGGGAGGATGCAGGAGGAAGGTGTTTTGGTTTGGTGGAAGGAAGATTCTCCGGTATAGGAAAGATGATGTATGGATGTTTGCATGCTGGAGGGGTGGAGGGGTGGAGGGTCTACCTTCAGCAGCTCCAGAAGGAAGGGGATGCTTGGTTTGTGATGCTTAACGGGCTGGGAGGGAGGAGGTGGAGGTAGCAGGACAGGATTTTGATTTGTGTGTGTGTGTGTGTGTGTGTTGCAGCGTGCACGTGAGTCTCTGCTACAGGAACACATGATGGATGGGTTGTTGGACGTTGGCCGATCCAGCGTGATGCATGGGGTCTGCATGTTAAAGAGGGTGTGGAGAGTCAGGTGGAGCTGCTCCAGGGGTAAGGGTGCGCTTGGTTTGTGATGCGTTAGACACCGGGGGAGGTGGAGGTGGTTGGATGGAAGCGTTCGGGGGTGCATTCGGTTGTTGTTGTAGCGTGCAGCCGTTTTGTGGTTTACGTTAATCTCCGGTAGAGAAACAGACTGCATGTTGGAGGGTTGCCGGGTCCAACTTCACCAGCTCTACAGGGAAGGGGACGCTTGATTTATGATGCAGTCTGAGCAGGGAGGGAGGGGTTTTGGTGTTGTGTTTTCTAGGTTTTGTTGCAGCGTGCACATTAATCTCTGGTATAGGAACAGATGATGTATGGATGTTTGCATGCTGGAGGGTAGGAGGGTCTACCGTCAGCAGCTCCAGAGGGAAGGGGACGCTTGATTTGTGATACATTACACACCGGGGGAGAGGGGTGGTCAGGTCTCGGCTCCCAGCTTCCTGACCATCATCATACATTTCCTCTTTGCTTTCTTGACCAGCTTCACCTCCTGAGCAGAGCCGAAGAGGTTAAAGGGGAATTCCGGTGTTTTTAAACTCTATTTGTACATATTAGTCATTTATACTGCAAAATAGGTACAAAAAGTTTTGGAATTGCTCCAGTAGATCACCTCAGCCGGCAGTCGTGAAACGGGCTGCTATGGCTGCAACGTAATCTGTTGGGGCAACTGGGCCGATCAAAGTACGTCCACTAAAAGTGTTTGTTTTTGGTTAAACCTGCAACTTGGTTTATCACCTCCAGGTGATAAACCAAGTTGTACTTTGAGTATGTTTTATTGAAGAACCAGTTCCTCATCGAAACAAAAGAGACAGCCGTCGAACAGAGATAGACCTTTGTTTAACCAGAAACAGAAGTCTCACTCAAGGAGAAGTCTGAAAGATGAGGTGAGTTGTTGCAGGAAGAGGTTAACCAGGTCACTTCCAATAACAATCTGATCCTGTCAGAAAAACAACTTTTAGTGGACGTACTTTGATCGGCCCACTTGCCCCTGCAGCCCTTTTCAGGACTGCCGACTGAGGCGATCTACCGGAGCAATTCCAAAACTTTTTGTAAATATTTTGGGGTCTAAATAAATAATTTGTACAAATAGAGCCCAAGGTTTAAAAATACTGGAATTACCCTTTAAGGGTTCGCTTGTTTTGTAACACAGCGCAGGAGGGGAGGGGAGAGGTGGTAGGATGGTGGGAAGGAGCGGTGTGGATGAATCGTAGGGGTGGATGTGTCTGCCGGTGCCGCTCCAGAGGTGAGGTGCGCTTGGTTTATAGTACGCTCCAGGACACAGGAGAGGTGTTAGGATGAAGGAAGAATCTGAATCAGTCAGGTTCCAGAGAACCATGTGTGACTGTATAGATGGAGTCCTGTTTCTACATTTCTATTTTTATTTTTTTCTATTTTACTTCTTTATATGCTGCCTCATTGAGAGACCCGTTTCCTCATTTCTACTTCAAACTATTTCCACTCCTTTTATGATTTTGTTTTTGTTGTTTTATGTTCAATGTGACCAACAGGAGCAAAACAACAAACTGTATGTGAACTAAAACTGATTGTGACAGTACAGAGTCTGGGTGTTGGAGGGTTTTGGGGTCAGGTGGTGCAGCTCCAGAGGTGAGGTGCGCTTGGTTTGTAGTAAGAAAGGGGGTGTTGGCTTTATTGCAGTGTGCAGGTTGGTGTCTTGATCCTGGTGGAGCAGATGAGTGGCTGAACATCCTGCACTGCAGCTTCTTTACCTGCTTTAGCTGGTTCTGGGTCTGGGTCTGGGTCTGGGTCTGGTTCTGGGTCTGGTTCTGGGTCTGGGTCTGGGTCTGGTTCTGGTTCTAACAGCCCTTCCTGCATCTCACTTTCATTATTTAATGAGCACTAACCTGTCTGGAGGAATAAGCCGTCACACAGTATTCCAGTATAACTACAGTATTCCAGTATTCCTACAGTATTCCTACAGTATTCCTACAGTATTCCAGTATTCCTACAGTATTCCAGTATTCCTACAGTATTCCTACAGTATTCCAGTATTCCTACAGTATTCCTACAGTATTCCTACAGTATTCCTATATGGACTTCTAGTGTGTCTGTGGTTCAATAGTGAGTTTGCAGTGGCTTTGTTGTACTTTATGGTACTTTTTATATTCTGGTATTCCTATAATATTCCTATAATCTTCCTGTAGGGAGTTATAGATTTACTGCAGTATTTGTACAGGGTCCTTCTGAAATATAAAAATATTGTATAGGATTACTGTAGTCAGATGGAAACAGGTATTTTAGACGAAGCTCAAGATCACGTCACTGAAGGAGTAATACTCGATATTCCTCAGATCTTCATCTCCAGGTTTGTTTCAAGGCAGGTAACTGGAGGGTTCTGGTGAAGCTGCTCTGCAAGCCGAGACCTGCCGGAGAGTTTCATCAGCTAGATAAATGGTTTTCAGTCCTGCATGGTTGAGGAGGAGGAGGAGGAGGAGGAGGAGGAGGAGGAGGAGCTGGTTGGTGGACCGGCTGGAGGACGGAGTTCAAGGTTCACGTTGCCTCAGCAGATCAAACAACACATGACCAGCTGATCAGGTTACGACCGGCTGAGAGGCTGATCCTGATCAAAGGCCCTATAGTATTCCTATAGTGTTCCTATAGTATTCCTTATGGTCTTATAGTGTCTCTGTGTACTCAGTAGTGAGTTTATAGAGACCTTATTGTACTTTATCATATTTCTATCTCCTGTGGTATCACTGTCATATTCCTATAATATTGCTATGGATAGTTTTAGTTTTGCTGTGATATATCCTAACATTACTGTAGTTCAGAAGAGACGAGCCATTCAGTTAAATAGACTCAGTGTTCAGCAGGCAGCCCACACAGCAAAACATATTTCATCTGTACTTCAAAATATACACAAATACAGAAACACACAGATGACGGAAATATTTGTTGAGAGGTCACATTATGTTTTAGATACTTGCAGATAAACGTGTCTAACGTGTCTACTACAGTGTACCATAGGGTACTATAGAGTACCATAGAGTACTACAGAGTACTTACTATAAAATCTGGTCTGGGAAACCAGTAAATTTAATCTGCCAAAGTTTAGAAAAATCAGATCTGACGACGACTCATCTGTCTTCCTGGTGGTTCACACACTTTAGAATGTGCGCGCGCACACACACACACACACACACACACACACACACACACACACACACACACGCTCAGTGTGTTTCCTCCCATTATGCTTTTCTTCTTGGTTTCCTGAGGAAGGAGTGTTGCTGCAGAGTGGAGCATCGATTCAGACACTGATGGTCATTAACCAGGGTGTGTGTGTGTGTGTGTGTGTGTGTGTGTGTGTGTGTGTGTGTGTGTGTGTGTGTGTGTGTGTGTGTGTGTGTGTGTGTGTGTGTGTGTGTGAGAGAGTGTCCATGCCTCAGCACTCGTGTAAATTAATTCAGTAAAACAGCTCGGTGTTGATTGCAGAGGGTGCGTTTGATTTATTTATTTGAGCAGTCCTGTGGTGTGACACCACGTTTCCCACGACAGCAGCTTGGTTGTGTGTCAGTCTGTTTCTGTCACTGTTTTACATTACATCCACACACACTCACACACTCACAGCGAGAGGGTTCAGTCAGTGTCTTGCTCAAGGACAAGGATACCTGTTTCCAGTAGGGGTGGTGTTATACAGCATCGTGTGGCTGCTACAGCCACAAACTTCACTTTGTTTTTCCACTTTTCCTGTGTAACTTTGATTCTGTGTCTTTAGCCTCTTGACTGTGAAGCACTCAGAAAAGAGCTATAGAAGCTTTCAGGTGATGTGATGTAGCCCCGCCCCCTCTGGCGGCCATGTTGGAGGTCCTCAGCTCTGTGAACAGTGTTTCTGTCTCAACAGAATTGAATCTTCATGGTTAATTTCTGTCTGTTTCTACTGAACTGATCATTTCATCACTGATACATCTGATTGATTTAGTGTTTAGATCATGTAGCTTGTTAGCTAGCTAACCATAGTATCTGGTCAGCTAACCATCACTGTCTTGTTGCTAACACATCTGGTTAGCACACTAGCTAACGTATCTAGTAGAAGCTAGCGTTAGCAGTGGCTAGTAGTCCCATGTTAACAGTAACTAAACTAGCCTGCTGGCTAGTTAGCTAGCTACCAGTTTGTTCAGGTCAGTATTCATCATCTACATACATTCACTGTTCTTTGTGCTTACAGGATGAATTAGAAACAGACCAGAAACATTAAATTGATAATCTGTGAGATCCTTTTTTATTTCATCCAGTCTCCATCTTCATCTCTCAGCCTCACTGTGGTGTTCTTCACTGTGGTGTTCTTCACTGTGGTGTTCCTCACTGTAGTGTTCCTCACTGTGGTGTTCCTCACTGTGGTGTTCCTCACTGTAGTGTTCTTCACTGTGGTGTTCCTCACTGTAGTGTTCCTCACTGTAGTGTTCTTCACTGTGGTGTTCCTCACTGTAGTGTTCCTCACTGTAGTGTTCCTCACTGTGGTGTTCCTCACTGTAGTGTTCCTCACTGTGGTGTTCTTCACTGTGGTGTTCCTCACTGTGGTGTTCCTCACTGTGGTGTTCTTCACTGTGGTGTTCCTCACTGTGGTGTTCCTCACTGTAGTGTTCCTCACTGTGATGTTCTTCACTGTGGTGTTCCTCACTGTGGTGTTCTTCACTGTGGTGTTCCTCACTGTGATGTTCTTCACTGTGGTGTTCCTCACTGTAGTGTTCTTCACTGTGGTGTTCCTCACTGTGATGTTCTTCACTGTGGTGTTCCTCACTGTGATGTTCTTCACTGTGGTGTTCCTCACTGTAGTGTTCCTCACTGTGATGTTCTTCACTGTGGTGTTCCTCACTGTGATGTTCTTCACTGTGGTGTTCCTCACTGTGATGTTCTTCACAGTGGTGTTCCTCACTGTAGTGTTCCTCACTGTGATGTTCTTCACTGTGGTGTTCCTCACTGTGGTGTTCTTCACTGTGGTGTTCCTCACTGTGATGTTCTTCACTGTGGTGTTCCTCACTGTGGTGTTCTTCACTGTGGTGTTCTTCACTGTGGTGTTCCTCACTGTAGTGTTCCTCACTGTAGTGTTCTTCACTGTGGTGTTCCTCACTGTAGTGTTCCTCACTGTGGTGTTCTTCACTGTGGTGTTCCTCACTGTGGTGTTCCTCACCTGTCAATCAAACAGTGTGTCCAGTACTGTGACGTCTTTCTCCTTGGATTTCCTGTTGATGGAGTTTGAGTTCCTGTAGGTGGCGCTCTTTTCTTTGTCTGTTCAGCCATGGTGGCTATCGCTGCTCATGCTAACTACCCAGTTCTTCTTCTGTTGAAACGTAAAACGCATCACTTCCTGTCTCCTACCTGACACCGGGTGTTGAGAGCAGCAGATGGAGAAGCTTCATGATGGTTGAGGTTGATGATGTTGAGGTTGATGATGTTGAGGTTGATGATGTTGAGGTCCAGAGATCAGAGAGAGGAGAGGAAGAGATGTAGAGGAAATGATGAAGATTATTACTTTGACAAAGCTGTTTTGTTGCAGCTTCTAGGTTTTAGTTTCTATTCTGTCAGATTTCTGGTTGGAAAGCCTCGGTGGGTTTGGAGGTCGTTCATCCCTCCTGGTTGTTTTTTTTAGTCTTTTTGTCTGGTCTTTATTTCAAATGTTAAAAACCCACCATCCCTTCCTCTGCTGCAGGCTCCATCCTGACAGGGTACACACACACACACACACACACACACACACACCTAGCGCACAGGCATTTACAAATGTATTTTCATGAGGTAAAAGGTGTTTTGTTGCACTCTCAATTGAATACACATGCTATACTCTCTGTCTCTGTCACCCATTCACACACACACACACACACACACACACACACACACACACACACACACACACAGTAACACACACACAGACAGATGTACATGAAAACAGGCAGACGGTTCATAGCGATTAGATGACGCATCAGCCTGGAAGTGAACATGCTTGGCCTTGTCCCCCTGTAACACACACACACACACACACACACACACACACACACACACACACACACACACACACACACACACACACACACACACATCCTGCCTGGCATTGTTTTCATTCTCTCTGACCCCGGCTTTACTTTCTTTTGTGCCACTCTGCTTCTGTTGTGCAGATTATCTGAGTGTATTCTGTAGGAAGTGGTGGGCGTGTCCTCTGAGACACGGGGGGCGTGTCCTCTGAGACCGAACAGTAAAAACCTTCCAGGGTTTTCCAGGACGTTGTTACCCAGGAGGCATGAACAACCTCCAAACCCACCGAGGCTTTAAACAAGTGAAGGTGGAGTTGGACTCAGTTTTGCTGTGATGATGATGATGATGATGATGATGAATGCAGTTTTAAAAGGGCTTTACGGGGTGATAACAGGCAAAATGTCATAAAGTGACTAAATAAAATCAAGGGAGATAAAAATGTAAAACAAGGAAATAAAATATAATACAAAACACAGATGAAAGAAATGAAAACCAGTAAAAGATCAATAAAACAATAAAAACATAAAGGATTTAGTGCAGGAGGTTCCTGAAGGTCACCTGGAGATACCAGGAGTTTCTAACAGAGTAGCTCCGCCCATGGCTGGGGGCGGGGCCAGGGGCGGGGCCAGGGGCGGGGCCAGGGGCGGGGCCAGGGGCGGGGCCAGGGGCGGGGCCAGAGGCTCTGCTCTTCATCGATGGATGAACCGTTCTCCATCGTTTTTCAGACGTTTATTCCTGAAGTCTAGAGACTCAATCTATTGATTATGAAACAAGCAGGAATCTGATTGGCTGTTGACGGTGACGGTGAAGGAGTGAATGGACTTCTGGTGATCCGGTTGACAGTGTATGTGTACATGATAAGTATAGTTACTGTCTATATGTAGTATTACTATGTATTACAGTACTAGCTGTAGTAATATTTACTATGTTGTAGTATCTTTATCGTGAGGAAAGCAGAGGGAAGGGAAACTCCCATCGCTGACAGAGATGGAGAGCAGTATTGATCTCCTCTCTCCTTTTACTCCTTTCTCTCTACTCCCTCCTCCTCTTCCTCTTTTTTCCTCTCCTCTCTGTTCTCCCTCCTTCATCTCCTTTTTCTCACCACCCTCTCCTCTTTCTTTATTGTCTCCTCTCTCCTCTCCTCATGTCCTCATTTCACTATTCTCCTCCCTCCTGTTTCTCTCTCCTCTCTCCTCCTCTTCCTGTCCTCCTCTTGTTTGTCTGTCTCCTCCTCTCCTCCTCTGGGTATTGTCTGGGTAATGTGAGGAGATCTTTGGCAGTTTGGTCAATATTAGAGAAACTGAAGTGTGTGTGTGTGTGTGTGTGTGTGTGTGTGTGTGTGTGTGTGTGTGTGTGTGTGTAATCTGAGCTACAGCTTAACTATGTGATCGGTGTTACAGCAGCCAGTGGTTTAGGTGTCATTCACATTAGTAATGACTATAGCTGCCTCTCTCTCTCTCTCTGTGTGTGTGTGTGTGTGTGTGTGTGTGTGTGTGTGTGTGTGTGTGACAGTATAAAAGGCCTTTCTTCGTCTCTGTCTGGTATTAAAGGCGGTTAATTCCTTTACCCGTCGGCTTTGATCAGGCTGTGAGAAAAACTGAATAAACGGATGAAAAAAAAACAGAATCCACAAATTAAAAACAGAATAAATGAATAAAAAGTGTTCCTCTGCACATTATGGTTAAACTGGTTGGTTAACTGGTTGGTTAACTGGTTAAACACATGGTTAAACTGAATGTATTCAATGAGGTGAACTGTTTTATCATAAATGCTGGAAATTCACATATTTGTGTTCCTCATATCCTCATGTTCTTCAACCCCTGGTTCGAGTGTCAACACACCTAATAATGAACTTTGAACCCAAAGTTTGTTTTCATTTTTATTTATATATATATATATATATATTATTGGATGAAGTCTAGAGGCTGCAAAATTCATTAGATCACAAGGAAAAAGGCATTCATCATGAAGATTAAAAACTATTTACATTTTTTTAAATAAATGTTTCGGAAATTGATAAATATACTTCTTCACATTCCATAAATGATGCTGTGACCTCCTGAGGTTGAGAACCACTGGGCTACATGTTGTCAGCAATGAATCTGTAAAATACAAACACTGTGTGTGTGTGTGTGTGCGTGTGCGTGTGTGTGTGTTGGTGTGTGTGTACGTGCGTGAGTGTGTGTCATCCCTGTTTGCATGTTCTGTCTGTGACCTTGACAGCTAGGGGTTGAATAGCCTCATTTCCCTACCCCTTCTCTCTCTCTCTCTCACACACACACACTCACACACACACACACACACACACACACACACACACACACACACACACACACACACACAGCAGGCTGTTGTCATGCATGCCCTGTGGGTGGTTTTCAGCTAGGTTTTGCACGTGTGTGTGTGTGTGTGTGTGTGTGTGTGTGTGTGTGTTGTATTAAACCGTCTGGACATTGAACTTGGTTTAATTTTAACCGAAACCTTCTCAAACCTTAGTGTGACCAGTCTGCCCAGTTTAGACGCCGGGTCCTACTGGGAACTCTAATGAGCCTCTTCCTTTTCAAATCACCAGAATTAATTTCAGTTCACACCCTTAAATTATCCGTTAAAACAAATTAACCGCTGGAGTCACATTTATTTTCCGTTCCAGTGACTCTGTTACCCAGAGGGACTCCGCTGAGGTCAACAGGAGAATCAGCTTCACTTCCCACATCACATTACAAACAACCAATATTACAGAGGTCAGAGGTCACGGCACCCTGACAACAGAGCCCGCCAGTAATTCATTTTCTACGTGGACTTTTCAGAAAATCCTGGTAAAAAGAGTTTGAAGCTTTGAACCAATCAGCTATCAGATGAATCATGATCTCATAACTGGAGATTAACAATAATATCGATATGAAAAATTAAAATAAAAAGACAACGTGTGTTTTATAAGAGGGAAGGAACTGGTGATGTCATCGATTCAACATTGATACTAAATAATCTAATAATCTAATAAAAAATTATAAAAAATTTAAATTTTTTATACTTAGTTTAGCATCCAGCATTTGTCCCTTTGTGACCCGAGGATAACGCAACATCCAGTAATGCGCTGAAATGAAATAAAAAATAAAATTATATGAAATACAATTTCTTCTTTCATTACTTCACCCATTTTAAGAAAAGAACAACTGGCAAATGGGATCCAAAAATCCCATTCACTTTCACCATAGGAGAAAAAAAATGCATCAGGAGAGAATCTGAAACGCTGAAATGACGACAACAGTTGAGAGGACCAATGGTGGGAACCCGCTAAGGCTTGTGGGTAGTGAAGTATTTCACAAGGAACTCTTCTACAGGAACATACAGTATGTAGTCGTCTCAGTCTGACAGTCTGCCTTACACTGTTAAAACGTAATGGATAACAATCAAATTCTCTGTGGTAAAAATGAACAGGAAACTCACTTCTCGATGTTTCGGCCCTGTAGCTTTAACAAATATTCCCGTGACCCCAGAACGATGGTGATGATAGAGAAGTTGGGAGAGGAAGTCAGGCCCGAGGTGAAAGGAAGGGCGGATTCCTTTCAGTCTGATGCTTCTGTTAAATTTAATCTCCAACCAGGTTTTTCTCACTGAGCCGGTATTTCGATGCCGGGCTGCACAGTTCATCAAAAATATCAAAACTGTAATATCAACCACTGCAATTTCCAAATCACTGGAGGCTGAGTGTTTCCTCAGAGGGAGGCTTCAGACGGCTTCCCAAACCAGATTTTCTGCTGCTGTGGAAAACCCCCGGACGATTAAAAACAAGTTTTATAAAGGAGAACATATTTAATTTTATTGAGCCTGACAGCATCCTAAACATCTGATGTTCTCCTGTAACACGTTTGGACCATTTTTCTAAATAATAAATCCTGCATGTACCATAATTAAATTCTAATGACAACATTTTTGAGATATTTTCTGACATTATCGTGAAGCCTCAGTCCCAGACTGATACCCTCATATCCCATAATGCTTTGAGCAATTTTGTAAACATTGTAAACAGAAAAGAAAAGGCTGTGTTTGTGTTTATTGCGAGTCAGATTGCAATCACAATAATCACAACAAAAAAATTAATTATGACTTTTGACAATATTGTGCAGCCCTGGCTCCCGGCTCACACACTCCCACAGTGTTTTGAACATGTTTTAATAAAGGAATGCCGTAGAAAAGAACACGTCCATATATATTGTGAGTCATATTGCAATATGATTTTTTACTTCTTCCTGGTGACTAGTAGACTATAGAGGAGGAACTCTAAGTATGTATTGTGTTTTAGATTTCTCCCAATGTAACATGTTAAATCATGATATATTGATATCTGTTAAACTGATATAATGAAACAGTATTCTTGCTGATATTGTAGATGATGGCTTTACAACAGTGAAACCTCATGGCTGCGTGTGTGTGTGTGTGTGTGTGTGTGTGTGTGTGTGTGTGTGTGTGTGTGTGTGTGTGTGTGTGTGTGTGTGTGTGTGTGTGTGTGTGTGTGTGTGTGTGTGTGTGTGTGTGTGTGTGTGTGTGTGTGTGTGTGTGTGTGTGTGTGTGTGTGTGTGTGTGTGTGTGTGTGTGTGTGTTCCCTGGAAGCTGAAGAGAGTCCAAGACGCTGTGAAAGGAGCTGATTAATAATTCATAGCGGCGGCGGGAGGTCAGGTTCCAAACCAGAACACAACATGAAGCACAAAACAACCAGATGATATAAATATATTAATAACTTAATAATACATTTTTACATTTTGAATAAAGTGCTCCAGATGCATCATTCAGGCCGTCAGAAAGAAGCTATACCAATAAAGCTTTCTTTATTCCTTCATTTAAAGACACCCAAATGTTATATGACTAAATAGTTGATCTGTTGTTAGCTGTATTAGCGTGTCAGTTGTATTAGTGTGTTAGCTGTATTAGCGTGTCAGCTGTATTAGCGTGTCAGCTGTATTAGCGCTTCAGCTGTATTAGCGTGTCAGCTGTATTAGCGTGTTAGCTGTATTAGCGTGTCAGCTGTATTAGCGCTTCAGCTGTATTAGCGCTTCAGCTGTATTAGCGTGTTAGCTGTATTAGCGTGTCAGCTGTATTAGCGCTTCAGCTGTATTAGCATGTTAGCTGTATTAGCGCTTCAGCTGTATTAGCGCTTCAGCTGTATTAGCGTGTTAGCTGTATTAGCGTGTCACCTGTATTAGCGTGTCAGCTGTATTAGCGCTTCAGCTGTATTAGCGTGTTAGCTGTATTAGCGCTTCAGCTGTATTAGCGCTTCAGCTGTATTAGCGTGTTAGCTGTATTAGCGCTTCAGCTGTATTAGCGTGTTAGCTGTATTAGCGTTTCAGCTGTATTATCACTTCAGCTGTATTAGCGTGTTAGCTGTATTAGCGCTTCAGCTGTATTAGCGTGTTAGCTGTATTAGCGCTTCAGCTGTATTAGTGCTTCAGCTGTATTAGCGTGTTAGCTGTATTAGCGCTTCAGCTGTATTAGCGTGTTAGCTGTATTAGCGCTTCAGCTGTATTAGCGTGTTAGCTGTATTAGCGCGTCAGCTGTATTAGTGCTTCAGCTGTATTAGCGTGTTAGCTGTATTAGCGCTTCAGCTGTATTAGCGTGTTAGCTGTATTAGCGCTTCAGCTGTGTTAGTGCTTCAACTGTATTAGCGTGTCAGCTGTATTAGCGTTTCAGCTGTATTAGCGTGTTAGCTGTATTAGCGTTTCAGCTGTATTAGCGTGTCAGCTGTATTAGTGCTTCAACTGTATTAGCGCGTCAACTATATTAGCGTTTCAGCTGTATTAGCGTGTTAGCTGTATTAGCGTGTCAGCTGTATTAGTGCTTCAACTGTATTAGCGCGTCAGCTGTATTAGCGTTTCAGCTGTATTAGCGTGTTAGCTGCATTAGCGTTTCAGCTGTATTAGCGTGTTAGCTGCATTAGCGTTTCAGCTGTATTAGCGTGTTAGCTGTATTAGCGCTTCAGCTGTATTAGTGCTTCAGCTGTATTAGCGTGTTAGCTGTATTAGCGCTTCAGCTGTATTAGCGTGTTAGCTGTATTAGCGCTTCAGCTGTATTAGCGTGTTAGCTGTATTAGCGCGTCAGCTGTATTAGTGCTTCAGCTGTATTAGCGTGTTAGCTGTATTAGCGCTTCAGCTGTATTAGCGTGTTAGCTGTATTAGCGCTTCAGCTGTGTTAGTGCTTCAACTGTATTAGCGTGTCAGCTGTATTAGCGTTTCAGCTGTATTAGCGTGTTAGCTGTATTAGCGTTTCAGCTGTATTAGCGTGTCAGCTGTATTAGTGCTTCAACTGTATTAGCGCGTCAACTATATTAGCGTTTCAGCTGTATTAGCGTGTTAGCTGTATTAGCGTGTCAGCTGTATTAGTGCTTCAACTGTTTTAGCGCGTCAGCTGTATTAGCGTTTCAGCTGTATTAGCGTGTTAGCTGCATTAGCGTTTCAGCTGTATTAGCGTGTTAGCTGTATTGACTGATTGGTGGTTGGAGTCGTTTGTCTCCAGCTGCCTTGTTCACCTGACAATCTGCTGAACACTGCAGCTGTGTGTGTGTGTGTGTGTGTGTGTGTGCTCTCTGCCAGGGGTATCAGGAGGACAACATGTGACCCACTGGCTTCAGCATGTGACTCTGTCTGTGTATGATTGTGTGTGTGTGAGGTTTTGAAACATCAAAATAAACTTTTATGCTTTTGGACATGACCTCTTGACCTTATGGTCTTTTTGAGGACAAACAGTCTTTGTATTTGTTCCCCCCCCACCCCCCCCTCACACACACACACACACACACACTGATCCCTCCCTGTACATCATGTGCTTAGTCAGCGCCCCCCAAATTGACGCGATCTGATTTGCTGATATCGTGTCTTGTTCTGACAAATCACACACAGTCCAGATCTGTCAATTCTCCACGCTCCACAGTTCCTGAAGTTCAGCCAATCATGTGATGGTGTGATGGTGGCTGGTCCAGGCTGGATGGAGATCAGTGGGTCAACGTATTAACCTAACACTCAACGAGCTGCTGGGTCCCAACGACACGCTGAGAGAAAACTAATAGAAAAGAGTTTCTGATTAACTGAGCGTGCTCTGATGAAGACAGGAAACGTTTTTTATTAAAACTTTAGATTTGGTGAAACTTTATTGAGCCCTGTGGGCCGTCGGGTCGTCGCAGCAGAAAACAGGAAGTAGAATAGCAATAAGAACAGAGGAAGTGGGAGATTTAAACATATTCCTGTTGCTATTGTCCTAAACCCCGCCTCATCTTCCTTGTGATTGGTTCATTCACCTCCTCTTTGTGGTGATTGGTCGGACACCTCCTCCTTGTTGTGATTGGTCAGTTGCCTCCTTCGATGTGATTGGCCGGTCCAGGTCATGTGTCTCCTCTAACAAGGAGTACTGCGTCTTTTCTCCCCATTGACTTCAATGTAAAAAGGAGGAGACAGAAACAGAACAGAGGAGTCAAGTTGGGTTGAGAAACGCTGCCTGACATTACAGATGTTGAACGCCACTCTGATGGAATGTGACAGCAGATAGAGGAGGAGGTGTAGATAGAGGATAGAGGGAGGAGGAGGTGTAGATAGAGGATCGAGGGAGGAGGAAGTGTAGTTAGAGGAGGTGTAGATAGAGGATAGAGGGAGGAGGAGGTGTAGATAGAGGAGGTATAGATAGAAGAGAGAGGGAGGAAGAGGTGTAGATAGAGGAGGTGTAGATAGAAGATAGAGGGAGGAGGAGGTATAGATAGAGGATAGAGGGAGGAGGAAGTGTAGTTAGAGGAGGTGTAGATAGAAGATAGAGGGAAGAGGAGGTGTAGATAGAGGATAGAGGGAGGAGGAGGTGTAGCTAGAGGAGGTGACATGGAGTCTCTGTACTGAATCAGATCAGCTTCCTCACACAGAGCTGACCATCTGTCCACAACCATGGTGTGTGTGTGTGTGTGTGTGTGTGTGTGTGTGTGTGTGTGTGTTCTTTTTGCAGCTCTTCCCATTCATTTACCATATTTGAGTAATGGGACTGCCCAGGCAAATGGAGTGTGTGTGTGTGTGTGTATATGTGTGTGTGTGTATGTGTTAGTATGTGTGTGTGTGTGTGTGTGTGTGTGTGTATGTGTAGCCTGGTTCACTTTCATTACATTAGTTGTTTTTTAAGAGTCTCTCTCTGTGAGTTTCAGGTATCGCTGTTTCCTCTCAACTGACCATCTGCCGCAACAGAGCTGACAGTGTGTGTGTGTGTGTGTGTGTGTGTGTGTGTGTGTGTGTGTGTGAACTGAGTGACTGCAGGATGGTATGTGCAGGTTCGTGCTGCAGGATTGTGGCTAAAACCATAATCCAGATTATATTACTGGATATTATGATCCAGATTATTAATCACCATTTTGAGTCCTGATGATGATGATGATGAGGAACAAAATTATTTTTACTGCACTTTTGGCGTCAGATGCTGAATTCACTCTGAGGAGAACCATCTGAACACGGCCAAGACGCCATGATTGTAGTTTTCTGATCATCAGAGAACATGACACCAGTGTCATCCTCGTGTCCCCGGTAGATCGTTGCTCTGGTGCTCCATGCTAAATGTTTAGTAGATATTTGGGCTACTCAGACAGACAGACAGACAGACAGACACACACACACACACACACACCTATAGGTCCTATTGGCTTGACCAAAAGGTTGCCCAATCACAAGGCACAACACTGGGTGAAAAATAATCCATATGACTGCTGTGATGTGAAAGCCAGTGAAGAAGATGGACGATATCAATTTAAACACCGAAGTGGAAACACACTGGGAGTATCTGACCCTCAGCATTGTTTCTATTAAGACACCATGAAAAGGAAAGGGCCTGGGATGCTGCTGGCTCAGCTGCAGCATCATGTCAGTATTTTCATGGGTCATTTCTCCTCTGGGTGAAGCTTTTTACTGCCGGACCTCTGATGAGACCAGGCCAGAGATGCAACCGATCAAACGGCTTTACACAGTCGATCAAAACATGAGTGAGACTGGTAACAGCACTGAACACATGATGCTCACACATGATGCTTCTATCCACTGAAACATCTGTCAAAGGTCTTACATGCTGCCACACTGAACAAACTGAGGAAACAAAGGGACCATATGGACCTTGGCTTGGCTGGCTCTTGTTGCCGCCCCGGAGTCCAAGAGGAGGAAGTACGATGTCCTGCTCTAATCCAGGATCTCACATTGGCCAGTGGATCACATCTGTCCACAGGCGGTCCATTTAAGTGAAGCAAGGTTCTCTGGATGCAACCCGTTTCAGCTCTGGCCGTCTGAGTCATTTACAGCAGAAAATCCTCTCCCACACTCGGCGGATGTTGGAAGATAAGGCTGACTAGTGGAGCCTTTCCAGTGTTTTTCTCTGTGGCATACCCTGTAGTTTCCAGGCCCTGAACTAGTCCACATCCTCCCAGGCCGGTTCACCGACTGGGTACTTCTTGTTTCTCTGTCCAAAACAAGACCCCCCCACTCGCCTGGCCAACGGTGCTGATCTAGAGGCTTGAGCTCCTCGTCTGTCTGAGACAAGCAACCACTGAATCCTAAAAGCGAAGCGAGGCCTGGTAGTTTCCCCTTCCATCGTTAGCTTCATACCTTTAAAAAGGCCCGGTGACACATTTCCCACCAGATGTCTTCAAGGCTTCATGGATGTCGTAACTTGAATCCAACTTGAGTTGCGTCTCTCCTCTTGAGGGATGAACTCTGAAGTTCATGCAGGATATCTTTGATGCCAGCCGAGTCCTGAGCTGGTTAGGTGCTGATGAATCCCTTTGTACTTCTGCCTCTCGACATCAGTGAGTCATGTGTCCTCGCTGGCCTCGCTGGCATTCCACTCTGCCTTTATTGTATTAAAGCTACTGGAAACCCATCAGAATCTGCATATCTAGCTTAGCAGCTGCCTCCTGCAGCAATCTGTCATTCCTAGGTGATCCAGTGAATCTAACTTTCAAAGTCATTACAAGCAGCCACTTCCTTCACTGCTAGCTGTAATCTGCTAGCCAGTGAACCGACTGCACGTTAGGAAAGACATTTTGAAGTCTGGATATATATTATCCTGTGAGCGCCGCGGACCGTCGGTGGCTACGCTTATAAGATGCATCCTCAAAAACTCATTGTGCATTCCTGCCTTATGTAGACTTCCCT
>JAXDDX010000053.1:1097500-1107500 GCA_034670405.1 Hoplostethus atlanticus | reverse complement strand
AAGCTTTGATTGGTTCCCCAGGGCCTCCAGTAACGGAGGTTGGAGCTGACGTGGTTTTGGTTTGGGTCAAGGGTCGATGGGAAGATCTAGTTATATTATACGTATACTGATATATAATAATTCTAATAATAATAGTGATATTAAAGCTCCTGACAGCTCTGGGACGTACAGATATTGGACATTTCACTATTCTGTCTTCCTGTTTTATTTCAAATAAAAAGTTTTGTTAAAGGGGCATTAAATAAGTTATGGTGGCCTGGCATGGTAAGAGATCCATCAGACGTCTAGTGGAGAGGTAATATACCATAATAAATCAATATATCAATATCAATATATCACTACATACTGGAATATCAATACTATGTGGTTTGTGTCTTTAGCCTCCAGTGGTGGTGAGTTTTGTACGGACCATAAAGTTTTAAATCCAGAAAACTCAGCAGCTGGTCAAGTAATCGATGAGTCATTGGTATTGATTAGCAACCTGATCAACCCCCAGATATGTTATGGTCATTTTGTGCTATGGAGCAGGAAAATGATATTTAATGCACCTTAAACATCCTCAGTGGTGATAGTAATGTTATGTTAGTAACTATTTAACTAAAGCTAACTTGCTCTAGTTAACTTGTTCTGCAGCATCAGAGGAACAACATGAACAACATGATCCTCCGTCCAGCACACACACACACACACACACACACACACACACACACACACAGCAGAACTCATTGACCGGGCTCTATTAAGCAGCGCTGCCTGGTAGAAGCAGCAGAAGGCTCGAGGGTTCGATCCCCACTGGTCCGTTCATGTCTTTGTGTTGCTGCTTGTTCTCATCAGAGTGTTTGTGAGTTGATGGAAGATTCAAGAAACTCTGAACTCCAACGCGTTCCATTTCCCTCCAGACGATAGTCTGATCCACAGTAAACAGGAAGTACCCAGACCCAGTCCTCGACCCCATGATGACTCCCTGTGGGATTGTGGGTAATGCAGTTGACCTCCTCCCTGCTCCTGTTCTGCTGCTTGGTGCTGCGGAGGGAGGGGGGGGGGAGGAGTCAGCAGGTGTTTCTGATGGGGGGGGGCTGCAGGAGGTCACATGTCGCCTAATGAATGGAAGGAATGCGTAAACACGTGGTGGATGTGAACCGCCGTGGGAACGCCGCCGTCGGTTTGGACGAGGAAATGTTAATCTGTGTGACCTCTGGTCGGGGGGGGGGGGGGAGGGGCTCTGTGAGGGGGGAGGGGCTCTGTCGACGCTCCCAGGATAAATAAAGGTTAAAAGAGTTTCCAAGTAGTTTGGAAAGTGGCTGCCTGTCTGTCTGCCTGTCTGCCTGTCTGTCTGTCTGACTGTCTGTCTGTCTGTCTGCCTGTCTGCCTGTCTGTCTGCCTGCCTGTCTGTCAGACTGTCTGTCTGCCTGTCTCTCTGTCTGCCTGTCTGCCTGTCTGTCTGTCAGACTGTCTGTCTGCCTGTCTCTCTGTCTGCCTGTCTGTCTGTCAGACTGTCTGTCTGCCTGTCTGTCTGTCACTGCCTCATATAACCCAGCTCAAAGCTGCAGAGCAGTAGTTGATTGACAGGTCAACCTGCCTATTAGGAGCCAGTGAATCCTGCTGGCCCTGAAATGAAGCTGCAGTTAAACAGACTGACCCACTAGATCAGGTAACACTGACCACACACACACACACACACACACACACACACACACACACACACACACACACACTACAAGTCCCTATAGGAATACTATAGGGATATTATAGAGATACTACAGGAGATTGGCTAGGTCACTATGAAGTCACTATTAAAGGGTTATTCCGGTATTTTTAAACCTATTAACCTATTAGTACATATTTTGGGGTCTAAACGCCTCAGTGGTGAAACGGGCTGCTATGGCTGCAGCGTAATCCACAGGGGCAAGTGGGCCGATCAAAGTACGTCCACTAAAAGTTGTTTCTACCACTGACAGGATCAGATTGTTATTGGAAGTGTCTGAGGAAAGGATCCTACAGAGATAGACCTTTGGTTAACCAGAAACAGAAGTCTCACTCAAGGAGAAGTCTCGCTCTGAAATCTCGCGAGAGGTGAGTTGTTGCAGGAAGAGGTTAAACAAAGGTTTCTACCTGCCGCAGATAATGATGGTCCAGTTCTACACGGCCATCATGGAGTCCATCCTCACCGCATCGATCACCGTCTGGTGTGCTGGTGCCACTGCCAGGGACAAAGCCAGACTGTAGCGCATCATCCGGTCAGCAGAGAAGGTGATTGGCTGTGACCTGCCGCCGCTTCAGGTCCTGTACGCCTCCAGGATCAGGAAGCTGGAAGGATCCTGGCTGACCCTTCTGACCTCTCCCCTCTGGCAGGCTGCGGTCTGTGTACTTGGCCAATACATTTGATTCTGATATAATATATAATATAATACAATACAATATAATATAATATAATATGATATAATACAATACAATATAATATAATATAATATAATATAATATAATACAATATAATATGATATATATCCAGTTATATGTGGTTGACTTAGAGTTGCATTGAAAAGAGGAACAAAGCATTATGGGAACGATATCTCTGGGCATTTATAAATACTATTAAAGGAAGCAGACTGCCTTTACGGTTTACAGTAAAATCTGGACTACAGCAGATTTAACCAGACTTAAACAGATTTAACCAGATTTAACCTTCCATACAGAAGTAAACATGACAAGAGGAATAGAATAGAATAGATGTGTTTTAGTTGTTGTGTGATGAGGTCAGTTGAATCAACTCAACTCAACACTGATAAACTACTGCCATTCACACACACACACACACACACACACGCACACGCACACACACATGCACAGTAACCACAACCAGCTCTGAACCCACTTCTACCAAAGATCATCTACCTTTTAAAAGATGATTCACTCCACAGGAAAACCAGAGACCTGAAGTATTATGTAATTATTAGTCGTGTCAGTAATATCAATATATCAGTACCATAGTCTCCTCAGAACCCTGCGGCTCCAATATCATTTTTATTTTTATTATTTTTGTTTTGATATAATAATAATAATGATATTATTATTATTATTATTATTATTATTATTATTATATCATGATTTTCAATCACTTCAGATTCAGTTTCCTTTCCATGCGTCAGTATCCTGGATAGTAACAGAATATCCCAGGCTATCCAGGTTTTCCATAACTGGGATCAGAGCTTTTCCAGGCTGCTGTAGGTATGGTGGGATGAGGCGTTCAGGGTCCAGCTCAGAAACAGAATATTTCCCATAACAGAAAACCAACATGCTGAAATATGAAGGGGATATAAGTATTTATGTAAATGGATAATTAATAATATTTTATAGCAGCTATGAAGCTTCAGAGGTCAGAGCCTCACACAGACAGCTGTACACCAGGACGATAGAGTGTGTTTAGTATTCCAGGAGCATTACATCAGCCTTGACGCACAAATAGAATATCTAAGGTGTGTGTGTGTGTGTGTGTGTGTGTGTGTGTGTGTGTCCCTGCTCTGTTATCATGGGTTGCAGGACCAGAGATAGCAGAGAGAAAGGGAATAAGGACACGCTTCACAGTCTAGAGGACATCTCACCTCATCTGTCTGCGCTGTGTGTGTGTGTGTGTGTGTGTGTGTGTGTGTGTAATGGGATTGCTGAGTGATTGGAGTAGGTGTGTATGAAGTTAATTCCTGGGTGGAAAGTGTTGAGTGATAGATGGAGGAGTGTGTGTGTCGGTGTGTATCGGCGCGTATCGGTGTGTGTGTGTGTGTGTGTGTGTTTGTTTGTATGTCTGTGTGTGTGTTTGTGTGTTCCTCTGGGAACATACACACCTCTGACACACACGGTTGTCGTGGAAACCAAGACGTGCAGAAGGCTGACTGACTGCTGTCGGCCATGATGGTTGATGGTCACAGGAGTGTTTGTTCCATTTAACAGCTTTGAGGGACGTCAGCCGACCAGTTAGACTAGTTAGACTAGTTAGACTAGTTAAACCAGCCAAACCACTTAAACCACTTAAACCAGCGAAACCAATCATACCAGTTAAAGCAGTTAGACCAGTGAGTCTGGTCTGGTGTGTGTATGTGTGTTTTGTGAGTTTCTCTCTGTTGACTGATGATAATGACAACAGTGTTCAGCGAGCGTGGTCTCTTGGTTTGGTTAATATGAACACAAACACACACACACACACACACACACACACTCAGACAAACACCGGTATTGACTAAAGGCTCAAATATACACACATCTACTCCCACATATTGACTGAAACAGGAGCTCAGATATCATGTATACAGTCCACACACACACACACACACACACACAAACAAAGCCATCATAACAGATTATTAGGCATCATAAGGCATCATTACAGATTATTAGGCATCATAATAGTTTAAAGGCAAAATAAATATAAGGGTATCATAAGAGCATCATAAGGCATCATAAGGCATCATAACAGATCATAAGGCATCACAACAGATTATAAGGCATCATAAGGCATCATAATAGTTTAAAGGCAAAATAAATATAAGGGTATCATTAGAGCATCATAAGGCATCATAACAGCTCATAGGGCATCATAAGGCATCATAAGGCATCATAATAGTTTAAAGGCAAAATAAATATAAGGGTATCATTAGAGCATCATAAGGCATCATAACAGCTCATAGGGCATCATAAGGCATCATAAGGCATCATAATAGTTTAAAGGCAAAATAAATATAAGGGCATCATAAGAGCATCATAAGGCATCATACATGATATAATAAACACAATGTGCTAAATATGTAGGAGGCTGGATACATTATTATAGGAGGTATTATAGGAGGTATTATAGGAGATATTATAGGAGTTATTATAGGAGGTATTGTAGGAGGTATTATAGGAGATATTATAGGAGATATTATAGGAGGTATTATAGGAGGTATTATAGGAGTTATTGTAGGAGGTATTGTAGGAGGTATTATAGGAGGTATTATAGGAGTTATTATAGGAGGTATTATAGGAGTTATTATAGGAGGTATTATAGGAGGTATTATAGGAGGTATTGTAGGAGGTATTGTAGGAGGTATTATAGGAGGTATTATAGGAGTTATTGTAGGAGGTATTATAGGAGATATTATAGGAGGTATTATAGGAGGTATTATAGGAGTTATTATAGGAGGTATTGTAGGAGGTATTATAGGAGGTATTGTAGGAGTTATTGTAGGAGGTATTATAGGAGATATTATAGGAGGTATTGTAGGAGGTATTGTAGGGGGTATTGTAGGAGGTATTATAGGAGGTATTGTAGGAGGTATTGTAGGAGGTATTGTAGGAGGTATTGTAGGAGGTACTGTAGGAGGTACTGTAAGAGGTATTGTAGGAGGTATTGTAGGAGTTATTATAGGAGTTATTATAGGAGGTATTGTAGGAGGTATTATAGGAGTTATTGTAGGAGGTATTGTAGGAGGTATTGTAGGGGGTATTGTAGGAGGTATTATAGGAGGTATTGTAGGAGGTATTGTAGGAGGTATTGTAGGAGTTGTAGGAGGTATTGTAGGAGGTATTGTAGGGGGTATTGTAGGAGGTATTGTAGGAGGTATTATAGGAGTTATTATAGGAGGTATTGTAGGAGGTATTGTAGGGGGTATTGTAGGAGGTATTGTAGGAGGTATTGTAGGAGTTATAGGAGGTATTGTAGGAGGTATTGTAGGGGGTATTGTAGGAGGTATTGTAGGAGGTATTGTAGGAGGTATTGTAGGAGTTATAGGAGGTATTGTAGGAGGTATTGTAGGGGGTATTGTAGGAGGTATTGTAGGAGGTATTGTAGGAGTTATAGGAGGTATTGTAGGAGGTACTGTAAGAGGTATTGTAGGAGGTATTGTAGGAGGTATTGTAGGAGGTATTGTAGGGGGTATTGTAGGAGGTATTATAGGAGGTATTGTAGGAGGTATTGTAGGAGTTATAGGAGGTATTGTAGGAGGTATTGTAGGGGGTATTGTAGGAGGTATTGTAGGAGTTATTGTAGGAGGTATTGTAGGGGGTATTATAGGAGGTATTGTAGGAGGTATTGTAGGAGTTATAGGAGGTATTGTAGGAGGTATTGTAGGAGGTATTGTAGGGGGTATTGTAGGAGGTATTGTAGGAGTTATAGGAGGTATTGTAGGAGGTATTGTAGGAGTTATAGGAGGTATTGTAGGAGGTATTGTAGGAGTTATAGGAGGTATTGTAGGAGGTATTATAGGAGTTATTATAGGAGGTATTATAGGAGTTATTGTAGGAGGTATTGTAGGAGGTATTATAGGAGGTATTGTAGGAGGTATTATAGGAGTTATTATAGGAGGTATTGTAGGAGGTATTGTAGGAGGTATTGTAGGAGGTATTATTGGAGTTATTATAGGAGGTATTGTAGGAGGTATTATAGGAGGTATTGTAGGAGGTATTATAGGAGTTATTATAGGAGGTACTGTAGGAGGTACTGTAAGAGGTACTGTAGGAGGTATTGTAGGAGTTATTGTAGGAGCTATTGTAGGAGGGTCTCTTTGTCCGTCCATCCCTCTCTCTTCCAAATGTCTAAGACAGAGAGAAGGGTGGAGAGACATTGATCTTTCCTGGTGGGGGTCATTAGTGAGCGAGCCACTCTCTCTCTCCCTCTCTCGTCCCGTTAGCTTTAATTAACATGGAACCTCAGAATCAGAGGGCGGAGCTCGAAGCGGGAGCGCTCACTCTGCTTTGATTTCCAGGGACCACAAACAGACCAGATAGATGTGGTCTTTTGTTGCTGATATTAATGGAAACACAGTGAGTGTGTTCTCTGTTGGTGACTATCTCTGACAGGTGATAGGATAATCATCATGCCTCCTCATTATCCTCGTTGGTAACCGTTGGTAACCACTCTCCCATTATCCCAGGCCTCTGCAGCACTTAAAAATGAACCCCTTCTCTTTGAATGGTTTCACCATGACTCAGTCCCTGTTGGCGTCTCTGAATAGCATACCTGTCTCTCTGAGGGAAACCATGCGCTGGCCTGCTACTGTCATTCACTCTGTCTGGCTAGCACGCTAATGCTGCTAACAGTCTGGTCTGAAGAATACACCTTCCTCTTCATTTAACCAGTTATTACTGGTTATAGTTGTTACTGGTTATAGTTGCTCTGCTATTCTGCAGTTCATGTCTGTAAAGTAAAAGTATTTATTACATTTCCTAAATCTAAGTTGTATTAATTTATTAAATGTAACTTTCACTATGAATCTTCACACATTGGCTGTGATTTTTCACACAATCCTGTTCTGGTGTTCAGAAGGAAATAATGTGTGTTGCTGTGTGTGTGTGTGTGTGTGTGTGTGTGTGAAGTGTTTTCACTTCCTGCTGATTCGTCAGAACCCATTGTTTCTCTCTACCCTGCTGTCATTATGATCTCTGTCTGTCTGTCCCATGGTGTCGCTTGCTGTCCAATCAAATCAGAACTGTTTTTTCGAATCATCCACTCACTGACCAATCAAATCAAAGCTTTTGTTACTATAATCTGCACATTGACCAATCAAATCAGGGCTCTCGTTAGAATCACCTTCTCATCGCCATATCAAATCTTTAGAATGAACTGCTCACACACAGAGAGAGAGACAGGAAGGACGTGTGTGTGAACTGACTCACAAGTTGTCGCCTCTTCATTTTCTCTCTCTCTCTCTCTCCCACTCTCTCTCTCTCTCTCACACACACACACTCTCAGGTATGTGTCTCTGTTTTCAGTAGAGAGGAAGGATGGAGGCTGGTCAGCTCCTCTTAGATCCACCAGGACCTGCTGGTCTGATCAAACATGGTTGATATGATCTGGTGATCAGGTTGAGGTTGAGTCTGTGATGCTTCACACCACCAGATGATCCTCGCTGATACTCGGTCTGATGAACCTTAGATCGGGAATCCGGCCAGACTCTCCTCTAGTGGGTTTCCACCTTTAATTTTCTTTCCTCTAACAGCAAACAGACAGAGCTCTACAGCAGGCTAATTTCATTGTGTGTGTGTGTGTGTGTGTGTGTGTGTGTGTGTGTGTGTGTGTGTGTGTGTGTACTCTCTCACCCTCAATAACCCTGCCTCAACCATACCGCCACGGACAGTTGACTCAGCTAACTTCATTTCCTCTCTCTCTCTTACTCTGCAGTAACCACACACACACACACACACACACACACACACACACACACACACACACACACACACACACACACGCACACACATACATATATACAGACAGAATCTTGACTCAGCAGATAAAGCACACTGCGCTACTTCCTGTCAGCTGTCCACCACTTCCTGTGGGTTGTCTACTACTTCCTGTTTGATATCTAGTACTTCCTGTGGAACTGCCAACTACATATATATATTACTGCATCCTGAACTCCTATAATAACCTCTACCTCCTATAATACCTCCTATAATAATATCTATAATACCTCCTATAATAACTCCTATAATAACTCCTATAATAATATCTATAATACCTCTATAATAACTCCTATAATAACTCCTATAATAATATCTATAATACCTCCTATAATAACTCCTATAATAATATCTATAATCCCTCCTATAATAATATCTATAATAACTCTTATAATACCTCCTATAATAATATCTACAATAACTCCTATAATACCTCCTATAATAATCTCCTATAATAACTCCTATAATAACTCCTATAATAATATCTATAATACCTCCTATAATAATATCTATAATAACTCCTATAATAATATCTATAATACCTCCTATAATAATATCTATAATAACTCCTATAATAATATCTATAATAACTCCTATAATAATATCTATAATACCTCCTATAATAATATCTATAATAACTCTTATAATACCTTCTATAGAATTACTGATGTGATGATCTGATTTAAGGTGTTTACTGACTGACTGGATAACTTCATTAAATCATTAATTTAACTGTCTGTCTGTCTGTCTGTCTGTCTGTCTGTCTGTCTGTCTGTGTCAGAACCAAAGGGTCTAGTAGGGTATCATCTGCTGGAGGACTTTGTTAGGGATCTCATTAGGGACCTTGTTAGGGACCTTGTTAGGGACCTTGTTAGGGACCTTGTTAAGAAGTGCCAGGCCAATCTGTCTATGAAGTGCAGCCATGTGAACACGATCTACCAGTGTGTGTGTGTGTGTGTGTGTGTGTGTGTGAGGACTTGATTGTGTGTCCAAACAATGATACAGAGTTAAACATCACCAAACACACACACACGAAAGCACACACACACATACACACACACACACACACACACACACACACACACACACACACACACACACACACACACACACACACAGCAGTGATAGACTGTCTTCTGTCTCATTGAGGCTCAGTCTGTTGTTAACTTCCTTCCTCCTCCTCTCTTGAATTGAATCTTCATGGTTAATTTCTGTCTGTTTCTACTGAACTGATCATTTCATCACTGATACATCTGATTGATTTAGTGTTTAGATCATGTAGCTTGTTAGCTAGCTAACCATAGTATCTGGTCAGCTAATCCATCACTGTCTTGTTGTTAACACATCTGGTTAGCACACTAGCTAACGTAGCTAGTAGAAGCTAGCGTTAGCAGTGGCTAGTAGTCCCATGTTAACAGTAACTAGTTAGCTAGCTACCAGTTAGTTCAGGTGAACTAGCTGACTCTTCTCCAGCTCCAACTCAGAGTGTTTTGGAGTAGAGACTAGGGCTAAAGACAAGACAGTTTACTGAGTCACAGTAACCTACATTTGGAGACAAATCTACCTGATCACACTGATCACTTTTACTGAGAACGTTACTGGATGATCTACAGACACACCACAACAACCTGGTTCAGACAGTCAACTGGTTCTACTGACACATTACTAACTAACAGACTGATCAGATGGTTGGTATCAGGTCGGTGATCAAACTGTAAAGTGTATTGATCAGTGCAGGAAGTCTGAGCAGCAACGTAACTCATTTAGGCCCCAAACCTCGTCTTCCTCATTT
>JAXDDX010000053.1:1087500-1095000 GCA_034670405.1 Hoplostethus atlanticus | reverse complement strand
CTCTCTCTCTCTCTCTCTCTCTCTCTGTCTCTCTCTCTCTCTCTGTCTCTCTCTCTCTCTCTGTCTCTCTTTCTCTCTCTCTCTCTCTCTCTCTCTCTCTCTCTCTCTCTCTCTGTCTCTCTCTCTCTCTCTCTCTGTCTCTCTCTCTCTCTCTCTCTCTCTCTCTCTCTCGGACAGTAATCTCTCTCTCTCTCTCTCGGACAGTAATAAGGAAGGAGAGAAATAAATAGTCTCACCTTCTCTGACTTGATGATTGACAGCACTACATTAAAATCTGTCTTCCTGTCTGTCACACAACTGACCAATCAGAAATCACCACTATACATCCTAACTAGAACATATAGGTCTCTTGAATTTGTCATCATAGGAGAACCCTTCATGGTTCTAGGTAGATCTTTACCCCTCTGACAAGAACCTTTATGGAACTCTGATGTCTAAGAGTGTAGAGACGCTGGAGAGAAACCAGAAGATGAGAAGAATAAAGAATAAAGAAAACTTTGAAGGAGCTCAGGGAATCATCTCAAACCACCAGTCGTTTAAGGTTTAGTCATTTCTGTGACTAGAGAGACTCGGTGAGGTCAACAGTAGAATAACTTCACTTCCAGATCACCAACATTACAGCCAATAGTAAAGAGGTCAAGGGTCAGAGGTCACAGCACCCTGATAGTAGATGGAACAAATATGAAAGCTTTGCAGTTTGACCACCAACCTGCATCATCAGTCTGTTAGTTATCATGTGTAAATCTACCAGAACCTTTTAAAGACTAGAGAATGTTGCAGACCATCTTTCTATCTAACTGCAGACTTGGCCTTAGTTCACACTGAGCAACTTGCAGGTCTGGACATATTTCAGTCGGTGTACCTGATAATGTGAACAGCCAGGGATGTTGTTTGTTGTGTTGTCTTCAGTCTCTGTGGGTTAAAAGCTGTCAGGCTCTTTCATCCTCTGCTTGATGCTCACCAGCTCCTTCAAACCTTCTCCTCTTTTTGGTTTTTATTCTATTGAAGCACTTTATGAATACATTTGACTTCTCTCCTCCTCCTCCTCCTCCTCCTCCTCCTCCTCCTGTGCAGGAGATGTGGTGGATATCTACCAAAGGGAGTTCCTGGCGTTGAGGGAGCGCCTCCACTCGGCGGAGCAGGAGAACCTCCGGCGCTCCAAGGAGCTCAACCTGGTTCTGGAGGAGATCAAGAGGGCCATCGCCGAGAAGCAGGCCCTCCGAGACATCAACCGGACCTGGACCAGCCTCTCCGGTAAGCTGGTTTAGTCTGGTCTGGTCTGGTCTGATTTAGTCTGGTCTGGACTGTCCTGGATCTAGTCTAGACTGGTCTGGTTTAGTTTAGAAGCAGGCCCTCTGAGACATCTGGTAAGCCCTGGTAAGCCCTGGTCTGGTCTGGTCTAGTTTAGTTTAGAGGCAGGCCCTATAAGACTTCTGGTAAGCCCTGGTCTGGTCTGGTCTGGTCTGGTCTGGTCTGGTCCGGTCTCATTTAGATGCAGACCCTCCGAGACATCTGGTAAGCCCAGGTCTGGTCTAGTCTGGTCTGGTTTAGTTTAGTTTAGAGACAGGCCCTCTAAGATTTATGGCAAGCCCTGGTCTGGTCTGGTCTGGTCTGGTCTGGTCTGGACTGGTCCGGTCCGGTCCAGTCTAATTTAGAAGCAGGCCCTCTGAGACATCTGGTAAGCCCTTGTCTGATCTGGTCTAGTCTGGTGTGGTCTGGTAAGCCCTGGTCTGATCTGGTCTGGTATGGTCTGGTGTGGTGTGGTGTGGTGTGGTCTGGACTGGTCTGGTTTAGAAGCAGGCCATCCAAGACATCTGGTAAGCCCTGGTCTGGTCTGGTCTGGTCTGGTCCGGTTTAGTTTAGTTTAGAAGCAGGCCATCCAAAACATCTGGTAAGCCCTTGTCTGGTCTGGTCTGGTCTGGTCTGGACTAGTCTGGTCTGGACTAGTCTGGACTGGTCTGGTCTGGACTGGTCTGGTCAGGTTTAGTTTAGAAGCAGGCCATCCAAAACATCTGGTAAGCCCTGGTCTGGTCTGGTCTGGTCTGGTCTGGACTAGTCTGGTCTGGTCTGGTCTGGACTGGTCTGGTCTGGTCTGGTCTGGTCAGGTTTAGTTTAGAAGCAGGCCATCCAAAACATCTGGTAAGCCCTGGTCTGGTCTGGTCTGGTCTGGTAAACCCTGGACTGGACTGGTCTGGTTTAGTTTAGTTTGCACCAGTCTAGTAAAAGCAAGTCTAGTTTAGTCTAGTCTAGTCTAGTCTAGTTTAGTTTAGTCCAGTAGTCTAGTCTAGTCCAATCTAATCCAGTGTCTGTGTTACAGAGGAGACCAGGTTGAAGCTGTGGAATGTGAGCAGCAGTAAAAACGTCCTGCAGCTTCCCAGCATCTTCCATCATCTTCCTCACCTTCTGAACAGAGAGGACAGTCTGCAGCCTGCCGTCCACGTGGGACAGGGACGCACCGGAGGTAACACACACACACACACACACACACACACACACACACACACACACACATGCACCCTGTTCCTCTCTTCATCGTCTCTTTTTCCCTCTGTTCTACCTCTACCTCTCTTCCCATTTACATTTTTTGTTAGCTAGCTAACTAGCCAGCAGGCTAGTTTAGTTACTGTTAACATGGGACGACTAGCCACTGCTAACGCTAGCTTCTACTAGATACGTTAGCTAGTGTGCTAACCAGATGTGTTAACAACAAGACAGTGATGGTTAGCTGACCAGATACTATGGTTAGCTAGCTAACAAGCTACATGATCTAAACACTAAATCAATCAGATGTATCAGTGATGAAATGATCAGTTCAGTAGAAACAGAAATTAACCATGAAGATTCAATTCTGTTGAGAGAGAAACACAATCAGCTGTTCACAGAGCTGAGGACCTCCAACATGGCTGCCAGAGGGGGCGGAGCTACATCATCTGAAAGCTTCTATAGATGGAGGAAATATTCCTGTGACCACAGAATGATCATGGATGACAGCGGGAAAGAAAATAAGAGAAATAAGAGCTGAAGAGATAATTGGTTAATTCTAGAGGAGATCATCTCTGTCAGATAACCGTCCAGCACCGAGAACACACACTCACACTCACTGCCTTCCCTCTGTTATCCCTGCAGGTTGTCAACCCTGCTAGCAGGTCTGCTATTACATTACTAATAAACTAAAAAAGGTTGCAGTTACTCCAGGCTGAACCAGGCTGAACCAGGCTGAACCAGGCTGAACCAGGCCAGGGATGTAGCCTGTGGTCTGGATGTAAGGATGGGTCAGAGGTCCAAGTGTAAAAATCGGTTGATGAAGTGTACACACACGCACAAACTCATACAGAGAAAAAATACACACACACACACACACACACACACACACACACACGCACACACACGTATATATTTACTTCGACTTTCACACAAACATGCACACATATGTATTCACACACACCCTCTGGCCTCGTATCTTAAAATGTATGATGTTTCCTGTCTTATTTTTACCTGAGTATTTATGTTCTTGTTACTCTGGAAAAACACTTTGTGACACGCCTGTTTTGTGTCATATATATAAATTTGACTTGACACACACACACACACACACACACACACACACACACACACACACATTTCATGTCACTAAATTTTGTGATGTGCTTCTCTTGTTTTTATCTGTATTTATGTCCTCTGTTGCTCCATAAAACACTTTCTGACGAACCTGTTTCATTGAAAGTCCTTCATAAATAATTTTGAGTGAACACACACACACACACACACACACACACACACACACACACACACACACACACGTCTTGATGTGACCTTGGAGAGCCTGGTTGGCATTAGCTGTTGGTTTTATTCTCCAGGGGAAGCAGTGTGTTTAAGGGGGCGTCAGTGGGCTGCTTCCCCAGGGAAGGTGCTCTCTGGCTGGGCTGCTGGTTCAGCCTGGAGCCCCGGATGAAGGGCGATGTCTGGTGAGGAAGTGTTACGAAATGACTGCACACCGATTAGGTAAAGTATTGGGATCAAAGTAACATTGATTTCGACCTAGTGTACAAACAATCAGGAGCACCTTCCTTATATAGAGGCTTTCAGGTGACATAACCCCACCCCCTCTGGTGGCCATCTTGGAGGTCCTCAGCACCGTGAACAGTGTGTGTTTTGGAGTAGAGACTAGGGCTAAAGACAAGACAGTTTACTGAGTCACAGTAACCTACATTTCTACCTGATCACACTGATCACTTTTACTGAGAACGCTACTGGATGATCTACAGACACACCACAACAACCTGGTTCAGACAGTCAACTGGTTCTACTGACACATTACTAACTGACAGACTGATCCTGGATCAGATGGTTGGTAGCAGGTTGGGGGATCAAACTGCAAAGCTTTCATATTTGTTCCATCTACTATCAGGGTGCTGTGACCTCTGACCCTTGACCTCTTTACTATTGGCTGTAATGTTGGTGATCTGGAAGTGAAGTTATTCTACTGTTGACCTCACCGAGTCTCTCTAGTCACAGAAATGACTAAACCGTAAACGAGTGTCTGTGTTGTTTCCTGGTGGTTTGAGATGATTCCCTGAGCTCCTTCAAAGTTTTCTTTATTCTTTATTCTTCTCATCTTCTGTTTTCTCTCCATCTCCGGGGTTTCCACAGTCTGGACAGCTGATCCAAATCTACACAGACTCTCCAATAACTTCAAACACTGTTTTTCTCACTATTCAACCCAGTGGAGTTCATGAAAAGAGTTAATATAGAAATAGCACGCTGTTAATATAATGAGTTATTGTTATGTTACTGTGTGTGTGTGTGTGTGTGTGTGTGTGTGTGTGTGTAGTGTCCATAGTGATGGGTGTTCCCAGTGTAAAGAGGGAGGTCCACTCCTACCTGACCGACACTCTCAGCTCTCTGATGTCAGAGCTCAGCGCCGGAGAGAAAGACGACTGCGTCATCGTCGTCCTCATCGCCGAGGTCAGTGTGTGTGAATGTGTTGGTGTGTGTATGTGTATGTGTAAATGATTATGATTATGACAACATATATTTTTGTTGTTTTGTTGTTGGTGTGTGTGTGTGTTTGCATGCATGTTATCTAAAGGTCAGTGATTTTGTGAGCAAATGAATGATTAACACCTCACACACACACACACACACAGTTAATGTAATTGACTCTCACTAATTGGCATCAGTGCTAATGCTAACATCACTGTGTGTGTGTGTGTGTGTGTGTGTGTGTGTGTGTGTGTGTGTCTAAAGACTCAGGCAGTAAAGGTCATATTTTAAGAGAAATGAGAACATCACCATCCTCCAGATGTCTGATTGTCACTGAAACGTTCTCAGTGTCATTAAAGTTTCATAACCTTGAATATCATTGAATGTCATGGACATGTAGACGAGTTCACTGACATGTAGATGAGTTCACTGACATGTAGATGAGTTCACTGACATGTAGACTAGTTAACTGACATGTAGACGAGTTAACTGACATGTAGACTAGTTAGCTGACATGTAGACTAGTTAACTGACGTGTAGACCAGTTACCAGACTTGTAGACCAGTTCACTGACATGTATACCAGTTAACTGACATGTAGACGAGTTAACTGACATGTAGATGAGTTCACTCACATGTAGACCAGTTAACTGACGTGTAGACCAGTTAACTGACATGTAGACCAGTTACCAGACTTGTAGACCAGTTAACTGACATGTAGACAAGTTAACTGACATGTAGATGAGTTCACTGACATGTAGACCAGTTAACTGACGTGTAGACGAGTTACCAGACTTGTAGACGAGTTAACTGACATGTAGATGAGTTCACTGACATGTAGACCAGTTAACTGACGTGTAGACGAGTTACCAGACTTGTAGACGAGTTAACTGACATGTAGACGAGTTAACTGACATGTAGATGAGTTCACTGACATGTAGACCAGTTAACTGACATGTTACGAGTTAACTGACATGACATGTAGACCAGTTAACTGACATGTAGACCAGTTAGCTGACATGTAGACTAGTTAACTGACATGTAGACGAGTTAACTGACATGTAGACCAGTTAGCTGACATGTAGACCAGTTAGCTGACATGTAGACTAGTTAACAGACATGTAGACTAGTTAACAGACATGCAGTTCATGGACTATAATCTGTTTGCATTTACAGTTTTTAAAAAATCCTTTTCAAGTCTGTTGACACCAGAGACAGAGAGATATAAGAGATATAAGAATGATTGAATTTAATTGAATGTTTTCTACTCAATGTACCGACTATGAAACACACATAAAACGCAGAGCGTCTGTGACCGCACACACACACACACACACACACACACACACACACACACACGTCATCATATGTTCTTCTGCTCCATCAGTGCAACATGCTACAGTCATGTAAAATTCATGTTACACGCGTCTCCACTTTAAAACCTCTTCAAGGACTCAAGTGGCTTCAGTCTTTTAAAGTCACATTTCATTATAAAGTCCAATAGTGTCCTGGTCCTGGATCTGCAAATACAAATTATAAAAACATAATCAATACAAGCAATAGTTTCAGCACCAACATGCCCCCCCCCCCCCCCCCCTCCTCCCCCTCTGGCTGTTCATTTGTGGTTTCTCAGAAATGCAAAACAGATGAATAAACAAACTGTTCTCACATTAAAACAACTTTAGTTTTCTCAGTTCAGCCCAGTTCAGCCCAGTTCAGCCCAGTTCAGCCACAGTCTTGTACTGGTCACTGGACAGTTAACCAGTCCATTATTGACAGATCTGAGATAGTAAAGCTGAGAGCAGACAGTGTTACTGTTGTTAAATCAGCAGCCAGCTGGAGACGAATTAGACCTGGAGTCTGTTTGGTTTTTCCCCTTCTTGGAGTACCAGATGGGTGGGGCTTAGAGGAGGAGTGGGGGAGTAGTAGTAGTACAAAATACTGGCTCTTGGCAGCTTCAATTCAGAAATATCGGTACCAATATCGGTAAAGGGAAATCAATTCTTGTGACCAAATACCAAAATACCAAATATTCAAAAAATATCAAATCGATTGTGAAGTAACACAGAACATCAATTAGACTGAAAAGTGCAGATCAAAATAAAGTCTTAAAGGATCGTCTGGACTCTGGTTCTCATTATATTGTTGTACGCGGTAAACCCCACCCATCTGGCACCTACAGTGCGCTAAAACAAACCACAAACAGCCCATAAAAACTATTTCCAAGTAGTTCCAGCTCAGATGTGTTCATGACGGAGAGAAACACATGATGACCTCACCACGACCCCACTCTCTGGATACGCTTTGAGCCAGATGATTGGATCCCTGTGGGAGTTGGTCTGAGCAGTGATTGGCTGAGGAGGAGGCTGGACTCTGATGTCATTGATTGCTCAAGTGTTGTTGATGTTCGTATCTGGAACCAGAACATTACATTCAGCCACGGAAAAACAGGGAGGAGAGAGTGTGTGTGTGTGTGTGTGTGTGTGTGTGTGTGTGTGTGTGTGTGTTATAATGTCAA
>JAXDDX010000053.1:1067500-1082500 GCA_034670405.1 Hoplostethus atlanticus | reverse complement strand
TTACATTTTCATTTTCATTACTGGAACGTAATGAACCTAGAGATGATAGAGATGGTAGGGATGATGGAGATGGTAGAAATGCTAAATATGATAGAGATGATAGAGATGGTAGAGCTGATAGAGATGGTAGAGATGATAGAGATGATAGAGATGGTAGAGCTGATAGAGATGGTCGAGATGGTAGAGATGGTAGAGCTGATACAGATGATAGAGATGGTAGAGATGGTAGGGATGGTAGAGCTGATAGAGATGGTAGAGCTGGTAGAGATGATAGAGATGATAGAGCTGGTAGAGATGATAGAGCTGATAGAGATGGTAGAGATGATAGAGATGGTAGGGATGATAGAGCTAGTAGAGATGATAGAGATGGTAGGGATGGTAGGGATGATAGAGCTGATAGAGATGGTAGGGATGATAGAGATGGTAGAGATGGTAGAGCTGATAAAGATGATAGAGATGGTAGAGATGGTACAGATGATAGAGCTGGTAGAGATGATAGAGCTGGTAGAGCTGATAGAGATGATAGAGATGGTAGAGCTGATAGAGATGGTAGAGATGATAGAGCTGATAGAGATGGTAGAGATGATAGAGATGGTAGGGATGATAGAGCTAGTAGAGATGATAGAGATGGTAGGGATGGTAGGGATGATAGAGATGATAGAGCTGATAGAGATGGTAGGGATGATAGAGATGGTAGAGATGGTAGAGCTGATAAAGATGATAGAGATGGTAGAGATGGTACAGATGATAGAGCTGGTAGAGATGATAGAGATGATAGAGCTGGTAGAGCTGATAGAGATGATAGAGATGGTAGAGCTGATAGAGATGGTAGAGATGATAGAGATGGTAGGGATGGTAGAGATGATAGAGATGTAGAGCTGATAGAGATGGTCAATATGATAGAGATGGTAGAGATGGTAGAGCTGATAGAGATGGTAGAGATGGTAGGGATGATAGAGATGGTAGAGCTGATAGAGATGGTAGGGATGGTAGGGATGATAGAGATGGTAGAGATGATAGAGCTGATAGAGATGGTAGAGATGGTAGAGCTGATAGAGATGATAGAGATGGTAGAGATGATAGAGATGGTGGAGATGATAGAGGTGGTAGAGATGATAGAGCTGATAGAGATGGTACAGATGATAGAGCTGGTAGAGATGATAGAGATGGTAGAGATGATAGAGCTGATAGAGATGGTACAGATGATAGAGCTGGTAGAGATGATAGAGATGATAGAGATGGTAGAGATGATAGAGCTGATAGAGCTGGTAGAGATGATAGAGATGGTGGAGATGATAGAGATGGTAGAGCTCATAGAGATGGTAGAGATGATAGAGATGGTAGAGATGATAGAGCTGATAGAGATGGTACAGATGATAGAGCTGGTAGAGATGATAGAGATGGTAGAGATGATAGAGCTGATAGAGATGGTAGAGATGATAGAGCTGGTAGAGATGATAGAGATGGTGGAGATGATAGAGCTGGTAGAGATGATAGAGCTGATAGAGATGGTACAGATGATAGAGCTGGTAGAGATGATAGAGATGTTGGAGATGATAGAGCTGGTAGAGCTAGTAGAGCTGGTAGAGCTGACCTCTGGTCAGCAGGGACAGATTTGGTTTTATCTGTATTGACATCTGTTGCTCTGTAAAGCGCTCTGTGATCAGTCTGTTTGGTTCAATGTGTTTGTGGAAAAACATGACTTGACTTGAACTGGTTCCAGATCAGCAGGATTAACAAACAGTGAAACGCTGCAGCCTGGAGTCATCTACCACCGATACACAATCTATACTGATTAAACCGATCGGACTCACCTGTTCACCCTGCAGGCCTTGATAGATAGATAGATAGATGGATAGATGGATGGATGGATAGATGATGGATAGATGGATGATAGATAGATAGATGGATGATGGATGATGGATAGATAGATAGATAGATAGATAGATAGATAGATGGATGATAGATAGATAGATGGATAGATAGATAGATAGATAGATAGATAGATAGATAGATAGATAGATAGATAGATAGATGGATGGATGATAGATGGATGATAGATAGATAGATGGATGATAGATAGATGATAGATGGATGGATAGATGATAGATGGATAGATGGATGGATGGATGGATAGATGGATAGATAGATAGATAGATAGATAGATAGATAGATAGATAGATAGATAGATGAGATGGATGGATGGATGGATGGATGGATAGATAGATAGATAGATGGATAGATAGACGAATGGATAGATGGATGGATAGATAGATAGATGGATTTTGATTATTGACTAGTAATAAATGACCATTTCCTTTAGTAATGTTTGGGGTTGGATGGGCTAAGGGGTGGTGGGTGGGCGGGGCCTTGCTAGATGGACAGTATGCCCACTACTTTACATTAGACTACACCTCTGACCTCTGGCTTCAAATCAGTGGATGAATTGAGTTCATTTCCAAAACAACATGTAATGATTTTTCATTTTTCAGTCTGTAAAAGTCCAGCCAACCAACTTAAAGTGACTTAAGTTCCCTACTATCCTTGTCAAAAATACCATTTGGTTTCATGTTGTACTGTCAATCATTTTGTAAGAGGTGTCTCATTTTGGAACCAAACTCAGGAAGCGACTCAGCTTCTCTTCTTTTTTTGGCCTCCATCTTGAAGGAGACAGGACCAGCTTCTCGGTCGTCTGGTTTCTCTTCTCAGGACTTCTCTGCACAAACCAGGAGAGACGGCACTGGCAAGCCAGATAGGAGGGAAGGAGGTGAAGCGAGAAGACTCAACACCTCCTCTTTCTTCAGTTACCGCTGGGTTATTTCTGTCTCCCTCCTGTGAAGAAACAGGATCGGTTTAAAACTTTACGCCTTCTCTACAATCTGCAGTCGAGCCATGTCTTCTTGGGGCTGCTGCACCGTCTCTTCCAACTTCTCTGCTTTCTGTGTTTCCTGCAAAGTGTCTGGGGATGAGAGGGAAGCTGGCAGATTTATAAATGTCTGGGCTTGTTGCTGGAATAAAGACGGAGTGTCAGTGCTCTGCTTCATAATGCATGAAGGAAGGACTGAACAGGTATACAGACTGTCAGACGCAACCGGAGGGGGAGAAGCGAGAGAGCGGAAGGCTTGAGAGACGAAAGATTCAGGATGAAGAAAAGATAGAAGAAAGGAGGATTTCCAAGATTTTCAAGGCTTAATTTATCGTATTCCAGCCAGTTTACATAAGAATTAGTTTCTCGTCTTCTTCCTCTGAGGTCCACATTGCACCAGAGATGAGCTCCTGGAGCTTGGTCAGTTGAGCAAGGCACTAACGCTGTCAGGGTTGGGGGTTCGATTTCCACTGGGGTCACCCGTGCTGAAAATATATGGTGCTTTGGTTAAAACCTGTTGTGTCAGGGGTCAGAGGTCAAGGGCAGCCACCTGTGACCCCTTGAGAGCAGATAGAGGTGTCTTGCTCAAGGACACTTCGGCAGGGAGGAACACATTGGCGGTTGCAGGGGATTGAACCTGTGACCTCCCAGTTACCGGACAGTCTCTTTAACGTTCAGTTGAATCGGCATCTGAGAACAGGAAGTGGTCTCACAGGAAGCAAGGCTCATCTGTGATGTCATCAGAAGGAACTTCCTGGAGCTCCGTTGACAGTGAATGGGAGATGGACTTTGAGTTTGACACCTAAATGAGCTTTATTTCATAGTAGTGCTCTCATGGCTGATGTCCCCCCAAACCATCAGCTGCTGTAGTGATTAGTTGGTATGAAAACCTGCAGACTGCCTTGGCACAGGACCAGACTGCACCGGTCTCGAGGGAACACTGGAGTGTTGGTTAGCATGCCGCCATGTTGGAAGAGAGACAACAAACTGAAACATTGCAAGTTGGGCAGCAGGATTCCTTTTTACTAATCAAATTGTATTCCATAACATACAGCAGCATCTCCAGGACCAGGATCCATCAGAGTCTCTGTTCTCCGTTGAACATGAGGTGTGAATGTCCAGGTCTGATTTCTGCTCCAACTATCTCTTAGGACCGAAACTATCAGGACATTTCTGATCTGAAGTGGATCAACAAGCAGCCGAGCTGAGACATTCAACACTTCACTGGTTGGACAAAAGATCAGCAACACATTCACATGAGGAAGACTATTTCCCTCCAGGGAGCTGTGAAGTGTCACATTAGTTATCATCTCTTCCTCCCTGACCTTTCCCCTGTTACAGTATCATTCAGCCTCTGCTTTGTCAGGGACGAAGAGGCGATGACGTTACAACATCTGCTTCGGTCTTCCCACATGGCACCGCATCCCTCGTAATCACTGGTAACTATTCTCCATACATTGAATGACAGCCTCCATTCATGATCAATACAGCTTCTTCCTCCTGATGAACACAACACAGTGTCTTCCTTTCCCCTCATGTGATTCTATAATTATACGCTGTGGTTTGTTCCATCCTGTGATGATGACGATGTGTGACGTTTCTATCCTGTTTTTATGTCCTGCCGGGTCGAAGTCCAAGACAAATTTTCCTGCAGGGGCAATAAACTTTATCTTATTTTATCAGAGCGCCAGATTAACGTGACCAAGATGTGGGGAAACGTTTCCAAAGTAAATTTGAACTGCATCTCACTTTCTGCACACGCTGATCTAGCCGGTATATGTACACCCTTAAAATAGACACACATTTACCTTCCTGTATCATCATTAATCATTTTATTAACATATTTTATTAACACCTACTTTGTGTCTATATGTGTTGTGCTATATATATATATATATATATATAAATCTATTTATATGTGCTATTAAAGGTGTAATATTTCAGGTTTTTAAGATAAGATGAGATGAGATGAACTTTATTAATCCCCAGAGGGGAAATTGTATTGTTACAGCAGTGAGAGAAGAAGAACTACAGTAGGGTTTCAATACAATAAGGTAAACTATAAAAAATGATATGTACATAAAGAAAAGCAGGCTGTGCAGGTTTTGGGGGGCAGCATTTCCTGCCCCATAACACAAAATGACCATAACATCTGGGGGGTTAATAGGGTTGGTGATCAATACCAATGACTCATTGATGACTTGGCCTTTAAACTCACTGGCCCGTACTCCAGTCATGAGGATCTTTATCTCTCCACGAGACGTTTCTGTTGGATCTCTGCTAGCTAGCTAACTGCTCTGTATTAATGTCCATTACAGGCCACCGTAACCTGACCCTGTCCATGTTGTTGCGATGCTTACTGGTCACTGATAGAGGGCGATCTTTAAAGTGACCTTGTGGATGTAGGAGTGTTGGCATGCAGTCTGAGCAGAATTAAAGGTTCTCCTGCTGGTCATCATGTTCCTCCCACTGGGAGCAGAGGAGTCGTGACCTGGCATACTAACCGCTGGGTCACTGAACTGAACCACCATGTTCAGTTCACCAGTAGGAACAACCACCAGGAGGTAGTTACTAGTTACTCTGGGAAACTGGTACTAGTTACTCTGGTAAACCTAACCTGGTGATAAAGCTTTTTATCAGCTGTTGGAAATCAATCAATCATTCAATCAAGTTTGTTTGTATAGCACATTTCATACACAGAGGCAATTCAAAGTGCTTTACATGATATTTAAAAAGAAGAACAAAATACAATAAAATACAATAAAATCACAGAATAAAATCACAGTGCAGATAGGGCATTTGAAATGCAGGATTTAGAACTTAGAAGAATGCAGTGGAGAACAGAAACGTTTTTAGTCTGGACTTAAAAGTAGTTATTGTGGGAGCAAGTCTCAGTTGTTCTGGAAGTTTGTTCTATTTGTTGCATAGTAGCTCAACGCTGCTTCACCCTGTTTGGTTTTGACTCTGGGAACAGATAGCAGACCTGTTGACCTGAGGGGTCTGGAGGGGTCATATTGGGTGAGCATGTCAGCGATGTATTTTGGGCCTAGACCATTTAGTGACTTGTAGACTAGTAATAATATTTTAAAGTCAATTCTCTGACACACTGGAAGCCAATGCAGGGACCTGAGAACTGGAGTGATGTGGTCAAACTTGTTTGTCTTAGTTAGTAGTCTAGTCTACTGGTAGTAAAGGAGACCCGAGAGAAGACCGTTACAGTAGTCTAGCCTACTGGTAGTAAAGGAGACCCGAGAGAAGACCGTTACAGTAGTCTAGCCTACTGGTAGTAAAGGAGACCCGAGAGAAGACCATTACAGTAGTCTAGCCTACTGGTAGTAAAGGAGACCCGAGAGAAGACCATTAGAGTAGTCTAGCCTACTGGTAGTAAAGGAGACCCGAGAGAAGACCATTACAGCAGTCTAGCCTACTGGTAGTAAAGGAGACCCGAGAGAAGACCATTACAGCAGTCTAGCCTACTGGTAGTAAAGGAGACCCGAGAGAAGACCATTACAGCAGTCTAGCCTACTGGTAGTAAAGGAGACCCGAGAGAAGACCATTACAGCAGTCTAGCCTACTGGTAGTAAAGGAGACCCGAGAGAAGACCATTACAGCAGTCTAGCCTACTGGTAGTAAAGGAGACCCGAGAGAAGACCATTACAGCAGTCTAGCCTACTGGTAGTAAAGGAGACCCGAGAGAAGACCATTACAGCAGTCTAGCCTACTCGTAGTAAAGGAGACCCGAGAGAAGACCATTACAGCAGTCTAGCCTACTGGTAGTAAAGGAGACCCGAGAGAAGACCATTACAGCAGTCTAGCCTACTGGTAGTAAAGGAGACCCGAGAGAAGACCATTACAGTAGTCTAGCCTACTCGTAATAAAGGAGACCCGAGAGAAGACCATTACAGTAGTCTAGCCTACTGGTAATGTTGTTGTGACATGAGTCCTCTGAGTCTTGCTAGGAATGACTTGTTACTCAGTGTGTGTGTGTGTGTGTGTGTGTGTGTGTGTGTGTGTGTGTGTGTGTTGTATGCTGATATAAATCGTGAATACCAAAACACACGTTTGTACGTTGTGACGTATGATGTACACTAACAACCCGTCTGGATAAAGATTGATCATTTACTTTGAGTTACGATACTTGAGAGTAATCTATCGGTTTCATCTGTTAAATGATGAATGTTTGTATGACTCTTGGCTGGGTGAGTTCATACCAGTTCAGATCACATGATGTTACTTTCTCTGGGTGGAAGTAATCCCACTACAACATCGGACATCAATGCTGTTTGGTTTCCTGATCGATCACAGGAGAGGAAACTGATTGATCCTGATTTTAGAAGGAGGAGAAGAGGAACAGGAAGGAATAGAACGACTAGAGGAACTACTTACTGCCGCCAAGGGGCCATAAATAAAGTAATAGAACGACTAGAGGAACTAGTTACTGCGGCCAAGGGACCATAAATAAAGGAATAGAACGACTAGAGGAACTAGTTACTGCCGCCAAGGGGCCATAATAAAGTAATAGAACGACTAGAGGAACTAGTTACTGCCGCCAAGGGGTCACAAGTAAAGTAATAGAACGACTAGAGGAACTAGTTACTGCCGCGAAGGGGTCACAAGTAAAGTAATAGAACGACTAGAGGAACTAGTTACTGCCGCCAAGGGGCCACAAATAAAGTAATAGAACGACTAGAGGAACTAGTTACTGCCGCCAAGGGGCCATAAATAAAGTAATAGAACGACTAGAGGAACTAGTTACTGCCGCCAAGGGGTCACAAGTAAAGTAATAGAACGACTAGAGGAACTAGTTACTGCCGCCAAGGGGCCATAAATAAAGTAATAGAATGACTAGAGGAACTAGTTACTGCCGTCAAGGGGCCATAAATAAAGTAATAGAACGACTAGAGGAACTAGTTACTGCCGCCAAGGGGTCACAAGTAAAGTAATAGAACGACTAGAGGAACTAGTTACTGCCGCCAAGGGGCCATAAATAAAGTAATAGAACGACTAGAGGAACTAGTTACTGCCGCCAAGGGGCCATAAATAAAGTAATAGAACGACTAGAGGAACTAGTTACTGCCGCCAAGGGGCCATAAATAAAGTAATAGAACGACTAGAGGAACTAGTTACTGCTGCCAGGGGTCACAAGTAAAGTAATAGAACGACTAGAGGAACTAGTTACTGCTGCCAGGGGTCACAAGTAAAGTAATAGAATGACTAGAGGAACTAGTTACTGCTGCCAAGGGGTCACAAGTAAAGTAATAGAACGACTAGAGGAACTAGTTAGTCGACTAGAGGAACTGATTATTGTTGTCAGGAGGAATATGTAGGGTTAGGGTTAGTTAGTAAGTAATAAAACTACTTGTAAATTGAGTGATGAGTAACTAGTAACCTAGTGCTCGTGTTGTGTTGTGGTTTCAGACGGGGAACCAGCTGACTTGCCGCCGGAGGAAACTCCGAGCGCGAGACAGCAGCGGTTTGGTGTGAACTTCAGTTCTCCAGTAAAATCTTTTCCTCAGGATTGGTTTTGGTTTTGGACCCGGCAGCCTTATAAAAGCCTCTCGACTCCCCGTAGTAAAAACCTTAAACTGTGGATAAACTGCTGTGAGAAGAGAGGAACCGGGGGGAAGTCTCTATTTACGACACAATAAACCAGAGAGATGGTGGTGGGGGGGGGGGGGGTCTTGGCTCCAGGCTTAATCACATGCTAGATAAACGTCTCTATTAGCAACACCAGGCCTCACAGCAGCAGATACTGTTCCTCTGTTTTTAGGGTCAAAGGTCACGATGGTTTAGATTCCATATCAATAAAGATTTTACCCAGAAGTCCTGCTCACACAAAGGAGGTAAATACTGAATTATTGATTATTGGTTTAAAGGTTCAAATTGTTTCCCTCCTGTTGACGGCCCAGCTCCCAGAATCCACTGGGCTTTCTGACCCTTTCATCCTATCAGACATCACGACTGGTCCCTGCAGTCGGACCGCTGGTGTCTGAGGTCACAGTTCACCTTTAACTACAGCGCCCCCATCAGGCCAGACTGTCACTTTTAATACTGGAACAATGAGAAGATGCATCATCAGACGAGAGGTGACAAACAGACAGACAGACAGACAGTCAGAAAGACAGACAGACAGACAGACAGACAGACAGTCAGAGAGACAGACAGACAGACAGGTGTACTGTTTTTGATGATTATGTTTCTGAAACCTTTTCTGGAAGTTCAAGAAGCAAAATGTCAAAACTCAAAACCAGTTTCAGTTTCTGTTTCCAAGGTGCCTCAACTGAAATGCTGAAGTCAAGATGTCTGGTGCTAACCTGCCATGTGTCTCTCATCTTCCTCCTCCTCTTCTTCTTCCTTCTCCTTCTCCTCCCCCTCCTCCTACTCTTCCTCCTCCTCCACTTCGTCTACTTCTTCTCTTCTTCCTTCTCCTCCCCCTCCTCCTCCTCCTCCTCAGATGGCGGACGAAGCAGAACCTGGACTACTGTTTCCTGATGATGTACGCTCAGTCCAAAGGAACCTACTACGTCCAGGTAGGAGATGATTGGTTGATTAATGAATTAGTGCTGGTGCTCCAGTTCCCCAGTAGGGGGCGTCCTGCTGGCCGGTCAGGGTCTGATGAGGTGTTGAGGAGTGTTTCTCCTTCACTTTCCTCATCCTGTTTTCTCCAACTGGTCAGGGGATTCAAACCGGCAACCTTCCGGTGCTCTTCTACCCTGTCTGTCTGTCTCTCTCTCTCTCTCTCCCTGTCTCTCCCTCTCTTCCTCTCTATGTCTCTCTCTCTCTCCCTCTCTCTTTCCCTGTCTCTCTCTCTCTCTCCCTGTCTCTCTATGTCTCTCTTCCTGTCTCTCTATGTCTCTCTCCCTGTCTCTCTATGTCTCTCTTCCTGTCTCTCTATGTCTCTCTCCCTGTCTCTCTATGTCTCTCTTCCTCTCTCTCTCTCTCCCTGTCTCTCTATGTCTCTCTTCCTCTCCCTCTCTCTCTCCCTGTCTCTCTATGTCTCTCTCCCTGTCTCTCTATGTCTCTCTTCCTCTCTCTCTCTCTCCCTGTCTCTCTATGTCTTTCTTCCTGTCTCTCTCTCTCCCTGTCTCTCTATGTCTCTCTTCCTCTCTCTCTCTCTCTCTCTCTCCCTCTCTCTCTCCCTGTCTCTCTATGTCTCTCTTCCTCTCTCTCTCTCTCTCTCTCTCTCTCTCTCTCTCTCTCTCTCTCTCCCTGTCTCTCTATGTCTCTCTCCCTGTCTCTCTCTCTCTCCCTGTCTCTCTATGTCTCTCTTCCTGTCTCTCTCTCTCTCTCTCTCTCCTTGTCTCTCTGTGTCTCTCTCCCTGTCTCTCTATGTCTCTCTCCCTGTCTGTCTCTCTCTCTCTCCCTCTCTCTCTCCCTGTCTCTCTATGTCTCTCTCCCTATCTCTCTATGTCTCTCTTCCTGTCTCTCTCTCTCTCTCCATCTCTCTATGTCTCTCTTCCTGTCTCTCTCTCTCTCCCTGTCTCTCTATGTCTCTCTTCCTGTCTCTCTCTCTCCCTCTCTCTCTCCTTGTCTCTCTGTGTCTCTCTCCCTGTCTCTCTATGTCTCTCTCCCATCTCCACTCTACAGTATCTAATAAAGCAGAACCTGCATTAAGAAGCTGTGATGTAAATCTGTGGAGTGTAAAGCTGATGAAACAGTTGCATTGTGGGTAGAGTGAAAGTGAAACATTCCTCCAGTCAGATCCCACTGATCACTAGACGTCTTTTCAACATGGCGTCTCTGCTTTATCTCTCACATCACCAGGCAGTAAATACATTACATATTTAAACAACACATCAGAAATATTCTCCAGAGAAGTGGCTTTAATTTTCCTAGACGTCTCGATGCTCAACTACATATTAAAGTCTTTAAAATGGCTGGTGAGTGGAAGAGTCGGTGTGTTGAAATGAGGCAGATCGTTTAGAAAAGTCCTGAACAAGTTGAGTTGAGGGATCACCTTGCCTCACTGACACATTTCTGTCTCGTTTTAGAAAAAACAACATTTCAGATGACTTGTCAGGATGGAGATCTTCTGCAGTGTAATCTGTGACTCTGTATGTGGAGTGTTATTGTGAACTGCAGCTGGTGTCCTTGAACGCAGCTCACCCTGCGACAGCTGAACGGGGCTGTTTCAATCACACTCCCATCATCCCTCCTCGCCGGGGCAGCGTTGCTCCTCCTGAGCTGAGATGAAGCTCTGATAGGTCTCGGTGCTTCGACGCTAAACTCAGCCTGAACTTTGAGGTTTTTCCGTGGCAGTTTGCTGTGGAGGGAGGCAGGGAGGTAATCGCTGCCATGTCGACTCCCCAGAGACACAAGTGGAAGATGTTAACCAGGTTTCCATCGCTGATCACAGCTGAGTGGAGGCATGTGGAGCCCAGCAGCCCAACATGGGTCTGAGCTGAGAGCATGTAATCCTGCTTTCACGCGTTGAAAAGAAACACAAATGTCCTGTAGTCGTCATCAGCTGGACACACATGGTGACAATTACAGCTTTTTCCAATTTGCTTTAAAATGCTCCTGCTTGTTTTTAGGAGCCTCTTGGGGTTTTTAAATCTCCACTAATTGGTAAATTTAATTTCTTCATCTGTTTTTGTTATTGTTGTATTTTATCACAGATTTTTTAATCACTTTGCCTGTATTCCCAGGAACTACAAACGGTCTAGTAAAGTTGAGATATGGTCTTCTGTTATAGATAATGATAAAAACATCTCAGGTTTCTTTGGAACAAAGATGAAATAGATCTTTTGTTTTGGTCTATGGAGTGATTCATCACCCTAAAAATAGACCATCTTTGACTGAATTTAGCGGACCCTCCTGCTGTGTGTCAGCAGAGGCAGCATCCCGTAACCTGAAGGTCAGAGGTTCGATTCCCGCAGCAGCCAAGCGTCCTGTTAAAGTGTCCTTGAGCAAGGCACCTGAACACCACCTGGGGAACTGAAAGGTCATGATACGAACAGAGGAGTTTACTCCTCTTCTCTCCACGCTACTTCCTCAGCATGGATGGAGGCGTGGTCCCAGGCCAAGGGAGCAAGGGATGATGGGAAATGACGGGGAGAATGGGTCGGATGGTTGAGCCTTGCCGGAGAGGGAAGCATCATGATACAGATTATTACCTCCATAATCACTTCATCTGTTCACCAGTAGGAGACTGTGGTTGTACTGGTCAGCTCCCAGTGGAACCAGTAGAGGAAGGTGGTTGAACTGGGTCGGCTGAAAAACAGCAGGGAGCTCAGTCAATGCTGTCTGTCTCCTTTACTTGATTCATCAGTTGGACTGGTACTGATCCCCACTCGGTTTCCTCATCGTGTTCTGTCTATCACAGGTTTCAGTTTGACCAATCACAATCCCAGCGCTGCAAATTACACCTATTAGTATGAAATAAAGTTAATTACTGCCACATTACCTGTACTGATCTCTCTCTCTCTCTCTCTCTCTCTCTCTCTCTCTCTCTCTCTCTCTCTCGCTCTCTCTCTCTCTCTCTCCCCCAGCTAGAGGATGACATAGTCGCTCGTCCGAACTACTTCACCACCATGAAGAACTTTGCGTTGCAGCAGCCGTCGGAGGAATGGATGATCCTGGAGTTTTCTCAGCTCGGCTTCATCGGTGAGACACAACCACAGAGGGTTTTCAGTTTGATCCCCAACCTGCTACCAACCATCTGATCCAGGATCAGTCTGATAGTTAGTAATGTGTCAGTAGAACCAGTTGACTGTCTGAACCAGGTTGTTGTGGTGTGTCTGTAGATCATCCAGTAACGTTCTCAGTAAAAGTGATCAGTGTGATCAGGTAGATTTGTCTCCAAATGTAGGTTACTGTGACTCAGTAAACTGTCTTGTCTTTAGCCCTAGTCTCTACTCCAAAACACTCTGAGTTGGAGCTGGAGAAGAGTCAGCTAGTTAACCTGAACAAACTGGTAGCTAGCTAACTAGCCAGCAGGCTAGTTTAGTTACTGTTAACATGGGACTACTAGCCACTGCTAACGCTAGCTTCTACTAGATACGTTAGCTAGTGTGCTAACCAGATGTGTTAACAACAAGACAGTGATGGTTAGCTGACCAGATGCTATGGTTAGCTAGCTAACAAGCTACATGATCTAAACACTAAATCAATCAGATGGATCAGTGATGAAATGATCAGTTCAGTAGAAACAGAGAAATTAACCATGAAGATTCAATTCTGTTGAGACAGAAACACAATCAGCTGATCAGAGAGCTGAGGACCTCCAACATGGCCGCCAGAGGGGGCGGGGCTACATCACATCACCTGAAAGTTTCTATAGCTCTTTTCTAAACCAAGTTTACAAAGTGCTTCACAGTCAAGAGGCTAAAGACACAGAAACAAGGTTACACAGGAAAAATGGAAATGTAGTATAAAATCTCTCATTTCCACTCCATAGGTTGTATTGTAACAAGAGAGCTACTCTGCCACTAAAAGTAGTTAAAAAATAAAATAAAGTAAAATAAAAGTTAACTAAGTCGGAGGTGAGCTGCTGAGGTCAGACGCTGCTGACAGGATCTACAGCTGGAAACTAATTTCCAGCTCCACTGTGTAGAAGTATATCTAAAGTCTGCCCACACTGAATTAAATCCAGCAGATTAATTGAGGCGTCAACCTTCGTCTGATCTGGTTTCTAATTACACTGTCGAGGATAATCAATTACTTCTGTCTTCCTGGATCCAATCAGCAGATGCTGGCATGTGGAACCCAGGCATCGCTGGCTTGGAACCGCAGGAAATTGGATTGATTTGAAATCTGACTTTCCTCAGAACAGTTTCCAGAGCAGTGAAGTGAAGGGTGGTGTGGTGCTCAGAGCCCCGTTGCGTAATCAAAAGGTCACAGGTCCAATCCCTGCAACAGCCGATGTGTCCGTACATGTCAAAATGTCCTTGAGCAAGGCCCTGAAGCCTCCTGGCTGACCCCTGACCCCTGAGAGGTGCGGTAATATGTTTCTCTGAGGGAAGTTAATTCCTAAAGTGAACATGGAGATTTTAGTGCTTTAAAAAGTAAAAACCTTCTCTGTCTTCTTCTGGAGTAAACAGCTTCAAAAGACAAGAATGAAGCAGCAGCGGTCTGTTGGCGGTGTCATGTGGAAGATGGCAGCCACATGTGGTGTTTTCTGAGTTGAAGAGAGACTCTGGCCCCCGAGGGCCGAAGCTAAAGCTGTTTGGCAGCCAGCGTGGGCCGAGTCCCACAGAGAATAGGAACCAAATGACCTCGGCTGATGTTTCCCTCAACGCTCTCTCCTGGTCCAGGATCAGTTTTTAGGCTGAGATGCATGGAGAGCTTGTACTTACAAAAGGAAGGAAAAACAAATCTCCAACTGTGATGTTTTGAAGGCTGATACTGATATTTCTGGATTGAAACTGATGATAGGTAACTGGTGATGTTCAAAATCTTTTTCACCATTTTCACACCAACTAATAATTATTAGTTTTCCCCCAGAAATGTTCTTGTCAGGGTGAAAAGCCTCTGAAACATTTAAACCTTCATGGACACTAAAACTGTCCAGGATTATAATAATAAAGAGGAGAAGAAGAAGAAGAAAGCATATTCATACTCACTGTATGAATATGCTTTCTTCTTCTTCTTCTTCTTCATCTGATCAAAATGTCTCATCATAATCCATCTGTTGATGGAGTTTGAGTTCCTGTAGGTGGCGCTCTTTTCTTTGTCTGTTCAGCCATGGTGGCTATCGCTGCTCATGCTAACTACCCAGTTCTTCTTCTGTTGAAACGTAAAACGCATCACTTCCTGTCTCCAGAGGGTTTCTCCCAGGAAAAACCTACCTGACACCGGGTGTTGAGAGCAGCAGATGGAGAAGCTTCATGATGGTAGAGGTTGATGATGTTGAGGTCCAGAGATCATGACCTGGTAGAGGTTGATGATGTTGAGGTCCAGAGATCAGAGAGAGGAGAGAGATTATTACTTTGATCGTAATAATAATCGGACCCGATGACCTTCGACCTTTTCACTTCAGCCTGACCAGGAGGGGTTCAGAGGTTATACCTTCCCTACACGTTACTCAGTTACAGTAACTCCTCCTCTCCTTCCCCTCCTCTCTCTCCTTCTACACCTCCTTTCCCTCCACTCTCTCTCTCACGCAAAGAATCATACAACGTTGTTCTTAATCT
>JAXDDX010000053.1:982500-1065000 GCA_034670405.1 Hoplostethus atlanticus | reverse complement strand
ACCCCTTACTCCATACACATTGCATTCTGGTCTATCCTGGCTACTGCATTGCATTCTGGTCTATCCTGGCTACTGCATTGCATTCTGGTCTATCTACTGTCGGTGGAGAAATTGGTCTCTCTCTCTCCTCTGATGGATTTCTCCTGTATGATTGTTGATCGTCGGTCTAGAAAGAAGCCCTTGCTCTTTGATTCTGATTGGCTGACACCAAAACCTGACGGTTACCGTTGATGGTTTAGATCATGAAACATTTTCTGATGTCAGACTGGAAATATCTCAACATGACGTCACGTCGTCTACGATTGGAGGAAGAACAACAAAACAACTAGATGGACCAGGAACACAACAAGCCCTAATAGATGTTTTTAACAGTTACAGTTTTTTAGGGGGATTTTTCCTTTAAGGAAAATCAGATTTTATGAGTGAATGTGAGACTGCTGAATGTGACTCGTTTTAATAGTTGGTATGTGGAGGAAAGGCAGAACAGAGTGACGGTGGAGTTAATGGAAGTGTCTCTGTCGTTCTCTCCCTTCATCAGAGACTCTTTGTTCTCTTTAAAGATGAAAACCATCCAACAGCAGATGGAGGAATAATAAACCAGCAGGCATCTGAGGAGACGCTGTCCTTCACACTGCAAGAAATATCCATCATTTCGTCTGGTATTGAGTCTTAAATCATATTTTCCTTGAAACAAGTGAAACATTCTGCCAATGTGGTGAGCTAATTCTTCCAATGCACTTTCATTTGTTCCAGGAATTGTTCTAGAAAGTGTCACTATATTGAAACAAGGCAGAATAAGGCGGCCGCTGCGCTGGCAAGACCAAACTCAAAACCAGTTGATTTGCACTGGAAACAAGTGGAATTATCTCACCTCATTGGCACAATGTGTTCACTTATATTAAGGAAAATATGATTTCTAGTCTTAAAAGACTAAATGACTTGTTAGGCTGGATATTTGTTGCAGTGCAGGAGCCGACAGTGAGTCCAGGCCTGCTGCTGTTATCGCTGTAGTGATTACACCACAACATAATTATCCAGCTGGACGATACTCATCATCATCATCATCATCATCATCATCACCACAATAATATTCCTCCTCTCAGGATTAGCCTCGCTGAGCCCAACACGCCGTTCCCAGGAGGCGAGTCCAGGCTCGGGATGCAGGAACCGGATGAATGCCCTCCGGCAGGCTTCTATCAGGTCCTCCAGAGAGCGGGTTAGCGGTTAGCGGTTAGCGGTTAGCCTCTCCTTCCTCCTCATTAGCATTCTGTGGCTAAACTGTGGCCACTGAGGCCGACAGCCAATCAGGGAGAACACTCATCAGCCGGCCAATCAGGGAGAGAAAACGAGAGGAGAAAGATAATTTTAAGATCAGTGTGTTCTGCTGAAGGTTCCCTAGAGCAAGGCAGTAACACTGACAGGGTTGAGGGTTCAATTTCCTCAAATCCAGTCATGAAATTGAGTTCTGGAAAAGTCTGGAATTGTGAAACAGAGAATGAACCCTCCTGGTGCTGGATTGCGGTAATCTGGGTGGAGGTGGAGAAACCTCCCACAATCCTTTTTGACTGTGCAGAAAGCAGTGAGTGTGTGATGATGCGGTGATTGATCAGTCGTCAATACACCATCTCTATGGTGATTTGCTCACGGCTTCCTCTGCCTGAAGCATCGCTTATTCTAACGAAAGTAATGAAATATTTTAGTATGAATTATTGATGAAATCGACTGTAGAGGAAAACAGTCAATGAGGTGATGAAGTGTTTCAGTCTGCTGGTGAAGCCGCAGGGCTGCAGATAACGCCTCAAACTATAATAGTCATTTGTTGGAATTCTTTTTTAAGATTGGTTAAAGCTGCTGCTGAGTGTGTGTGTGTGTGTGTGTGTGTGTGTGTGTGTGTGTGTGACGTGTGGCTGTACATACATAGATTCATGAATACTCCAGTTGGGAAGTAATCTGTTTGGAGTTCAGATCCCTCCAGAGGTCAGAATCCATTTGAAGATTAAATCAGATCAGATGAAACTTTAATGAAATTTTCCCCCTGTGGATAATTCTGGTTGGTTCTGCTCCAGTGTTCATCGACATCCTGCTGTCGACACAACCAGCCAGTAGGGGGCGTCCTGCTGGATCAGAGGGTGGAGGCACATAGCACACACCAACATAGATAACATATTAAAGATAATACAACAACAAAACATTGAATATGAAGCTACAGGGTCTTCATTCTAATACAGAGCTCCTATTGGCTAGGAAGAATTCCCTCTATGTTCTTCATTGTTAACATTGACAGGTTAAATAAAGTTTGCAGGTTATAGATTTACAGTTAACAGCGGTGTGTCGATGTGCATCGCCAACCTTTCACATTGTCAGGGTGTACAGATGGAGGTAACAGAGGTACAGAGATGTGTGGAGCTCTGCTACCAACCATCTGATCCAGGATCAGTAGAACCAGTTGACCAGGTTGTTGTGGTGTGTCTGTAGATCATCCAGTAACGTTCTCAGTAAAAGTGATCAGTGTGATCAGGTAGATTTGTCTCCAAATGTAGGTTACTGTGACTCAGTAAACTGTCTTGTCTTTAGCCCTAGTCTCTACTCCAAGACAGTGATGCTTAGCAATCTCACTTGTCTCCCTTGTACAATATCTATTAAAGCAGAAACACCATTAAGAAATCTTCTTAACTATATTATGTAATTCTCCTGGTGTGTAAAGCTGATGAAACAGTTGCATTGTGGGTAGAGTGGTGTTAATGAACATGTCACTGCGGTGCTTGCCCTTCGTCTCCGTTCAGTCTTTGTTCTCCTTAAAGATGAAGAAATATCCAACAGTAGACGTAGTGCTGGTTCTGGTTCAGGTTGGAAGTGATTTTGTCTGAAATTCATCTTTCCTACTTCACTTCCTCCTCTGCTCGCTCTGATATGCTCTCGTCTACGTCTCCTTCCCTTCACTCCTTCATCATGGTGGTCCTATCTCTAAAATGTAAATTTTTCAGGAACTGAGATAAACCTCGTTTTTGGCTCGACCATCTTGTCAGTCTTGACATGATTCCCTCCTCTCCTCTTCTGTAGTTTTCCCAGTTGGAAGCTCATATTACCGTAAATCTGACATGACTTGAATGCAGCATCAGTTTACTGAGGTGATTTCTGGTCCTCAAATTTCAAACATTAACACTGACTGCCATTTCGAGATGCCAATGTGAAGGGTTAGGGTTGGGTTAGGTAAGGGTTCTCCTCTCTTCTTTCCTCTCCTTGGATTGAGGATTATTTCTTTCTGAGGGAGACAGAGATGATATCGAGACAGATCCAGAGTGATTGGGATTCCACCTCCGATGATTCATATTTTATGGTGTATTTCTCAAAGTGATCTGAATGAATGTGAACCGCTGTTGTCGCGGTAACTCTCAGATTTCAGTCTCGGTGAGTCGACCAGACAGGACGACGAAATCAAACATGGTGGAAAAAATCCCATCGGGTCAAACGGCCGCAGTCTCCAGTCTTGATCCCCATCACACTACAGCATCAGGGTCTCATTCAGGTCCTCATTTTGACCTAAAACTCTTCCCCACCGACTCGCCTGTGAGGAGCTGTAATACAGTCATCAGTCTGAACCTGACTCACTGGATTAAATGAGATTGAGTTCCAGCGCTTCAGGGCTCCTCTGTTATAAAGATGTTTAAATTTGGGTGCACATTTACTAAGTTTAGCTTCAGTCCAACCTCAATATGTCTGCTGGGGGTTTTATGCTTTTACCTAGTTCCAAATCCAGCCCTCGCCCTTTCATACCAAAACGTCTGGAACAGCGAGGGGCAGAAGGGGCAGGAACAGGGTTTCAGTTTCTGTTTAACCTTTTAACTTGCCCTTGTCATCAGGTCTGATCCTCCGAGGCGTTCTGTCCAGTAGTGGCTTTAACCTTTATTCTCCAAGGATGGTTGACTGAGCTCCAGCCTGCTCCACATCCACACATTCACACTGGGAGCTGTCCAGTACAACCAGTCTTCTACTGGTTCCACTGGGAGCTGTCCAGTACAACCAGTCTTCTACTGGTTCCACTGGGAGCTGTCCAGTACAACCAGTCTTCTACTGGTTCAGTGCCTTGCTCAAGGGCTCCACGACACTTTAAATTTTGAGGGAGGAGAGAGTGTTCATCATCTCATTTCCTCAGCCAGATTTTCCCAGCCGGGCCGGGATTTGAACCAATAACCTTTCAATAATTAGCACACACCTCTATTGTTTAGAGCACTATCGCCCCCTACTGGGAGCTGATATGATCGTATGGTTGTATTGTTTTTACGCAAGACTTCAAGGTTTGATCCATGTGAATACAGAAAACTAAGTAACTGAAAGGATTACCTAGAGACGCTAATCAAGGCCTTCAGAACTGAACTGAACTAAACTAAACTAAACTAAACTAAACTGAACTAAACTGAACTGAACTGAACTAGATTTGAATTGAACTAAGAGATCAAACTGAACTAAACTCAACTAAATTAGATTTGGCTAAATTCAATGAAAGTAAACCAAACTAAATCTCTGTTTGTCTTCCAGGTAAGATGTTCAAGTCTTTGGACCTGTCGCTCATCGTTGAGTTCATGCTAATGTTCTACAAAGACAAGCCGATTGATTGGCTGCTGGACCACATCATGTGGGTCAAGGTGTGCAATCCGGAGAAGGACGCGGTGAGTAGCTCCTCCCACTGATGTTCTGAATAGCAACAGTAGCTAAGGCTCTGTGTCGACTAGAACCTCTCTTTAGACCGGTTGTCCACCAGAACCTCTCTTTAAGACTGGTTGTCCACCAGAACCTCTCTTTAGACCGGTTGTCCACCAGAACCTCTCTTTAGACTGGTTGTCCACGTCTCTTTCCAGTTGAAACAAGGAGCTGCTGCATGTTCGCGGCAGCCCTATAGGTTTTCAATGGTCTCCTAGCAACAGCAGAAGGCACACCCACTGCTTCCCACAATGCATCTGTCCTTGCTGCTAGTTAAAACAGAGGAAACTTGTGGACACTGGGAGTAACTGTTTTTATAACTCTAGTTTCTGCTGTGATGTTGTGTTGAAGGCTTTGTGTCATTCCTCATTCCTACTCTTCCTCCTATTTCTGCATTCAACCTCATCCTCTCTCTCTCTCTCTCTCTCTCTGTCTGTCTCTCTCTCTCTCTCTCTCTCTCTCTCTGTCTGTCTCTCTGTCTCTAACAGAAACACTGTGATAGGCAGAAGGCCAACCTGAGAATTCGTTTTAAGCCGTCTCTCTTCCAGCACATCGGCACTCACTCCTCTCTTGCCGGAAAGATCCAGAAACTCAAGGTAATGTGTGTGTGTGTGTGTGTGTGTGTGTGTGTGTGTGTGTGTACAGTACAATACATCCACCCTCAATACCCTCCATCATAACATCAACCGTTTAATCCCACCGGCTGTATAAGTAGTGCTCTCCCCTCCCTTACCCTTGAGCAAGGATCTTCACCCCATCTGTTCCAGTTGAGCTGCTTAGTGGCCACCAGTAGGAGACTGGTCGTACTGGGCAGCTCCCAGTGTGAATATCTGGAACTGTTTGAACTGTATTATGGTGAAGCAGGGCGGGGTTCGGTCACGAAGATTAAAAACCACTGCAGTCGTCTGGTCAGTCCAGAGCTCAGATGGAAGCTCTGCAGTTTCTCTCGGCGGTGGCAGCATGTTGCTGCCAGGAGCACAGAGCAAAACGCCTCGGCTTAATGCCTCTGATTGCTGTGTTAAGAGCAATGGATATTAGCTTGGCTGACTGGTGCTGCAATCTAGCCCAATCAATTAAGTATTGATCGAGCCGTCCCGGACCAGCGCTTCCTCAATGTAGACATTGAACCACAGAGGCCTGGCTGCATGGGACCTTGTATAGATGGAGGCTAAATACATCTATTACCCTCCAGCCCAGAAACACTCACTACACTTTAGAGAGAAAATCAGCCCTGAATTTAAAAAATAAAGTTAAATTGAAAGAACCAAAGTGGAAGTGGGATTTATTCATCCTTACAGCAACTTGTTAGAGTTAAAAGAAGAGATTCAGTCCAACGTGACAACCCCACTGATACAGTCAACCTCTACCGTTACAGAAAGATTGCTGGGATGAAGGTAAAGAATATTATACACTATGATTATAATTATGGCTCATCTTAGGACCTCTGCTTACAAAATTGTTCTGGTTTTGAGGATAGAATTATCTATGTATTGCCGATACAAATGCAAAAATCAGGTTCAGTTTTTGTACCTTGCTCATAGGTGCATCTAAATAGCATTAACATTAATCTCATGTTTCTGTTGGCTTTTCAGCATTCAGTGTCTCTTCAGTGTCTACATATTAATTCCTGACTGTCATTGCTGAACTGAGTGGTAATCTAGAATTACTGACTCTTCATATCTGGTGGTCAGTATGTAGTGGTGACATCTTTAGTATGTTTGTGTTGTCAGCTTCAGCTTCAGAGTCAACTTCTCTGCCTTTTGGCTAAGATCAAGTGTAGTATCTGTTCTTATCAGTTTAATATCTGATACGTCCTCTATAAGGAGACTTCGTATCAAATGGATTTTTAGGATCAGGAGTCGAAAAAGGGGCTTGCTCCATTCGCTCCACGCATCAACCCGGTATTGCACTGCCGCTGGGAACGGTGCACCCTTCTCTGTGGCACGGTGCTTGCACTGCTGCCTCACAGCAAGAAGGTCCTGGGTTTGATTCCCGCCTGGGGCGCTGTTGACTCTAGGGTGCCCAGGTAGGTTGTCTCCCGGGCCTTTCTGTGTGGAGTTTGCATGTTCTCCCCGTGCTCACATGGGTCTCCTCCTATAAAGAACGCTCTCTTGTCCCTGACCACGACAAGGATGTACATCTGGAATCGGTCCCTCGGGTGCCGTAGGAAAAAAAGACTGCTCGCTGCCCCTGGAGGAAGGACGGCAAGGATGGGAAATATAGAAGACAAGTTCATTCGGACACCCTCCCTGCATGTGTGTGTTGTGTGTGTTAGTGCATTTGTGCACCCGTAATGCAATAAATTAATCTTCTCTTCTCTCTTCTACTGACAGGCAACAGAAACAGTGTTAAGTTCAGACTGAATGTAATGTAGAGAGAGAGTAGCGGACCTCTTTTCCCTGCTGAATGCTTCACCTCCCTACCTGGATCTATTTCCACTACCTTTACTATCTTGCAAACTGTATTGCATCAATCCACTGAAAAATTCATTTAAACTCAAATACTGTCCTCTCTCCCCCCTCTGTTGTCTCCAATGGTTCGCTCCAGGACAAGGATTTTGGAAAACAGACCCTCCATAAGGGTCACGCCAACCCGCTGGCGGAGGTGACGACCAGCCTGAAGACCTACCAGCACTTCACTCTGGAGAAGGCCTACCTGGGGGAGGACTTCTTCTGGGCCTTCACCCCTGTGGCTGGGGACTTCATACGGATACGATTCTTCACCCCGGTCCGCATTGAGAGGTTTGTACCAGAAGTACCAGAGGTTACAGGTTCACAGGGGTTACCAGAGGGTACCAGGGGTCACAGGGTCACAGGGTTACCAGAAGGTACCAGGGGATACAAGGTCACAGGGGTACCAGAAGGTACCAGGGGTCACAGGGGTACCAGAAGGTACCAGGGGATACAAGGTCACAGGGGTACCAGGGGTCACAGGGTCACAGGGGTACCAGAGGGTACCAGGGGTCACAGGGTCACAGGGGTACCAGAAGGTACCAGGGGATACAAGGTCACAGGGGTACCAGAAGGTACCAGGGGTCACAGGGTCACAGGGGTACCAGAAGGTACCAGGGGATACAAGGTCACAGGGGTACCAGAAGGTACTGGGGGATACAAGGTCACAGGGGTACCACAGGGTACCAGGGGTTACATGGTCACAGGGGTACCAGAAGGTACCAGGGGATACAGGGGCACAGGGGTACCAGGGATTACAGGGTCTCAGGGGTACCAAAGGGTACCAGGGGTTACAGGGTCTCAGGGGTACCAGGGGTTACAGGGTCTCAGGGGTACCAGGGGTTCCAGGCTCTCAGGGGTACCAGGGGTTACAGGGTCTCAGGGGTACCAAAGGGTACCAGGGTCTCAGGGGTACCAGGGGTTACAGGGTCTCAGAGGTACCAAAGGGTACCAGGGGTTACAGGGTCTCAGGGTCACCACATGACTGATATTAACATGTAAATCATAGAGTGGGGTATAAGGGTACGTAAGGTATAAGTCCAGTTCAATAAGTGCAATAGTCCATTTCAGTCAAATAGTCCAGTTTAGTTCAGTTCAGTTCCGGTCCAAACCATTCCAGTTCTTGTTCAGTTCTTGGGCTTGACTGGTTTAGCTCCACCCAGATAGTCAAGCCCCGCCCACTGCGACTCTGCACAGCGGGACCTCTCTCCCCTCAGGCTGGAGGTTCAGGCAGTAGATAGATAGATAGATGTCTGCTGGCCAATGTGGGGATGATCAACATTTGTTCAACATGACTTAGAGTATGTCACTCATTTAAAGATTATTTCTAAATGGATCTAATGAGCTTCATGACGAACAGGATCTCTCTCTCTCTCTCTCTCTCTCTCTCTCTCTCTCTCTCTCTCTCTCTCTCTCTCAGGTATTTCTTTCGGAGTGGGAACATTGAACATCCAGGAGATAAACTCTTCAACACCTCAGTGGAGGTTTTGCCGTTCGACGTGAGTCTTCCCTTCACTTCTTCATTCACACCAACACTTCAATCTGTTATTAGCAACAAGAGGAGAGGAGGGGCACTTACATCAAAGATTGTCTATGTAGAAGATGAATCACTCTCAATAGTAAAAAAAGAAAAACCTCTCCTGCTTTCTGCTCTGTAAAAGTGAATGTTAAAGTCCTCCAGTTTCACCCTTTCAAATTTCTAAACCTCCCAGAAAGCATTTCATTAAGTAATGCCTGATTATTTCCACACAGTCCAGTCAAAACGAGGCTCAGGTGTGCCAGGGCGGGGCCAATCATCAGTGTAGCTGTCACTTTTATTAATCAGCTGTCACTCCTGCTGTGCCTTGTAAACCAATGATTTTCTGGCACGGCGTGTTTGAAAATGTATTTTCTTGTATTTTTATATCAAAATCTAATTGCTTTTACTTCCTGGAAAACAGTTTATTAGGTGAACTAACTATTTCCAACCAATATCCCTGATTTTGTAACAAACCCGCCCCTACATCAAATAATCAACTGATATCCCATTGGTTTACACCGTCAGACACTTTTAATTGACCCCTCCCTGCATTATGTCCCGCCCCCACATCCTGTTTCAATAGGAAATGCGTAAAATTATGGAGCCAAGAATCTCTCAAAATGCTGTTTCATTGTGACTAACAACCGTTACCATAGCAACCAATCTGAACCACAGATTATTCTAAAGTAATATCTATAACAGAAGACCATATCTCACTACTTTAACAGAGTGAGAGAACTCTGCTTCTTCTTCCTCTTTATTCTTCCTCTATTCGTCTATCAGAGGAAAGCAGAATCAGGTTTTCTGTAACAACAGGAGTGAATAAGAAATCTGCTGAAAGAGAGATGAACTCCTACTGTGATAAGCCTCAGTAGAGGAGGAGGAGGAGGATGTATAGGAAGGAGTGATGAAGCAGAGGATAGGAAGGAGAGAGGAGAAAGAGAGAGAGGAATCAAAGAAAGGAAAAATCAGCTGAGAGTGACGGACAGCAGAAGAGACAGGAAGTTGATGAGAGAGAGAGAGAGAAAGGAAAGAGAGGGATGAGAGGAAGGAAGGAGGCGGTTGCCAGGGTAACACTGGCAAGGACAGAGAGAGGGAGGGAGATGAAAGCAGGGGTTGATGGGAGAGGGGGATGAGGAGGATGAGGAAGCCAGACAGGAAGTAGAGGACGTCAGTAGAAGAGTTGACAGACAAGAAGACAAGAAGATCAGAGGAGACGATTTTGTCCTTTGTTTCTGTTAAAAACACAAAGACATCTGACATGACTCCACGAGTGTGTGTGTGTGTGTGTGTGTGTGTGTGTGTGTGTGTGTGCTGTTCTATTGCTATATGTCCAAGTGGTTATGGGTTATCTTAGGTTAGGTTATAGTAATGTAAATGTGTGTGTTGATTCCCTCCAGAACATCCAGGCAGACAAAGAGGCGTTGAGGGAGGGGAGGGAGAAAACGCCGAAATATCACCGGACTGAAGACGGCTTCATCAGAATCGGTGAGTCGCCCAGAGAGTTGCAGGTTCAATGAAGATGAACATTGATATTATCGCTATATTATCAGTATATTATCGGTATATTATTGGTATATTATCAGTATATTATCGGTATATTATCGGTATATTATCGGTATATTATCAGTATATTATCAGTATATTAACTGTATATTATCAGTATATGTTCATTTCTCCTGTTTTTGTATGTTCACTACTGTGGGGAAAACGTTTCAGAGCATCCACGTGTTGGAAATGGTTGAATAAGAGCCATAATACCCATAATAATACCCATAATAATACACATAATAATACCCATAATACCCCATGATGAGTAATAATAATACATAATGCCCTTCTCTTTACTGACAGACTGTCAGAATCAAACTCTCACATCTTATTGCTCAGTTACAGTTCAGTCAGACCAAAACCAACAATCATAATAATAATAATAATAATAATAATAATGATAACAATAATAATAATAATAATAATGATGATAATGATAATAATAATTATAATTATAATGATGATGATGATGATGATGATGATGATAATAATAATGATAACAATAATGATAACAATAATAATAATGATGATGATAATGATAATAATAATAATTATAATGATGATGATGATGATAATAATAATAATAATGATAATAATGATAACAACAATAATAATAATAATGATGATGATAATGATAATAATAATAATAATTATAATGATGTTGATGATGATGATAATAATAATAATGATAACAATAATGATAACAACAATAATAATAATAATGATGATGATAATGATAATAATAATAATAATTATAATGATGATGATGATGATGATGATAATAATAATGATAACAACAACAATAATAATAATGATGATAATCATAATAATAATAATAATAACAATAATAATATTATAATAATGATAATAATAATGATCATGATAATCATAATCATAATAATAAATAATAATAATAATTGTTAATAACCGTCACTGAGCTCAAGGAGGGTTTTCATACTTTTCGAGGCTCATGAATTCAAGCATATGAAAATGTGAATGTCTTCTGTATTGATCCTATCGATCAGGAATGTTCCAGAACGGGATCGCGGAGGGGGAGGTGGATCCCACCTTCGGGCCCCTGGAGGCCCTTCGTCTCTCGGTGATAACAGACTGCCCGGTCTGGGTGATCCTCAGCGAGGTGAGGCGGCCTGGACGGCTTACTGGGACCAGTATTATACTGGTCAGACCAGTATCAGACCAGTTAGACTAGTATCAGACTGGTTAAACCAGTATCAGACTGGTCAGACCAGTATAGACCAGTATCAGACCAGTTAGACCAGTATCAGACTGGTTAAACCAGTATCAGACTGGTCAGACCAGTATAGGCCATTATCAGACCGGTTAGACCAGTATCAGATAGTAGTAATAATGGTAGTAATAGTAGTAATAGTATCAGACTGGTCTGTATGGTCATACTGGTCTATACTGGTCTATACTAGTCTGTATGGTCATACTGGTCTATACTGGTCTGTATGTTCATAGTGGTCTATACTGGTCTATACTGGTCTATATTGGTCTGTATGTTCATACTGGTCTATACTGGTCTGTATGGTCATACTGGTCTATACTGTTCTGTATGGTCATACTGGTCTATACTGGTCTGTATGTTCATAGTGGTCTATACTGGTCTATACTGGTCTATATTAGTCTGTATGTTCATACTGGTCTATACTGTTCTGTATGGTCATACTGGTCTATACTGGTCTGTATGTTCATAGTGGTCTATACTGGTCTATATTGGTCTATACTGGTCTGTATGTTCATACTGGTCTATACTGGTCTATACTGGTCTATATTGGTCTGTATGTTCATACTGGTCTATACTGGTCTATACTGGTCTGTATGTTCATACTGGTTTCTGGTCTCTCCTCCTCCAGATCTTCATCAAGAAGGCAGAGTGAAGCTCCTCCCCCTCGGCGTTACATCACAGCCTCCCAGCGTTCAGCCTCCTGGAGGCTCGACAGCAGCCGTCTAGACCTGCTCACCAGTTCCCCGTGCGGTGCGACAGCGCCACCCTCTGGCCAGACCTCGCTACTGCAGGGTTGAACAGTCAGAGAAGAGATTGACACTAGAGATAATCAGACAGCCTTCATAGACAACAGACCGCTAGACGCGCCTGGTATGCGCGGCACGCCACGCAAAAAACGACTCTCAGACGATGCTGTATTTAGTCCAGAAACCTGTATTTATATGTACATATGGTGTATGTTGAAAACACTGGTGGTGGCGAGGCCGCCTCGCCCTTCTGATGAAGGTCTGACAACGAAATCGCTGCTTTCAAATCCAAGACTCGGCCTCTTTCTATCTGCAGCGAGTCGACGTGAGTGAAAGCCGGGGCCTTTCCACTCATCACCCCCAACATATTCCCATAATAACCATGTATGTGGATATATACATAGACATGTACACACGATCATATGAATGAGCCCTCAGTGTGTTGATATCTGTGTACAGATCAGCGTCCAGCCGGTCAGGACTGGACTCAGACAGAAAGCAGAAACATGACGGATCATCGTTGCTAACATTGTTTCCTCTGCATCCGCCAGCAATTTGCCTTAATGTGCCGTGAGGAAGCCCAGCTAGCGGGCTGAGCCGGATGGTTGATACGGCAACAGGAAGCATCCGTCTTCATATTGTCTTGATCTGTTTCCTGTCTGGACGCTGCAAATGGAAATGGGCCCTTCGGATAGACGGTAGATTGAACGCAGCGACGACCTACAGAATCCTATGCTGACCTCTGACCTTCTGGAAGCGGTTACACTTTAATCTTCATGGCTTGAAACTACTGAGTAGGAAACTGGTATTTTTTTATCCACAAAGAATTTATTATGAAAAGATTATTTTGAATTTTAAGTTGCCTTGTCACTGCAGGCCATCCAACTGCTTTACTGTACTCTAATGTACTTTACTGTACTTTACTGTGCTCTAACGTACTTTACTGTACTTTACTATACTCTAATGTACTTTACTGTACTCTAATGTACTTCTCTAATGTACTTTACCGTACTCTAATGTACTTTACTGTACTTTACTGTGCTCTAATGTACTTTACTGTACTATATTGTACTCTAATGTACTTTACTGTGCTCTAATGTACTTTACGGTACTCTAATGTACTTTACTGTACTTAACTGTGCTCTAATGTACTTAGCTGTGCTCTAATGTACTTAACTTTACTCTAATGTACTTTACTGTGCTCTAATGTACTTTACTGTACCCTAATCTACTTTACTGTGCTCTAATGTACTTTACTGTACTTTACTATACTCTAATGTACTTTACTGTACTTTACTGTACTCTAATCTACTTTACTGTGCTCTAATGTACTTTACTTTACTGTACTGTACTGACTGCAGTGTAGTTTTCCAATGTTCATACAGATATTAATGTATTTTCTTTCTTTCTTCAGTTCCAGTTTCACACCTTCGGTAATAAATTCCCTCCACACCCTCAGCAGCTTCTGGCAGATAGAAAAGTACAGTAACACGTTCAGAAGCCAATTACTGAATTCACTTTGGCAGCGTTGCTTATGTTGGCTTGTGAACGCAGCCAACGCGGTCCAACCGGGGGTTTTGCTGGCGGTGCATTGTGGGTACGTGGACGCATCACAGTAATGAAACGAGCCGCCGAGCCGCCGTCCCACGCTGCCTATCAGGAAACATCAGAGGTTTTTTCTTGAAAGATGCACTGGAATGCATTGCTATTATCTTGTGTTGTATTTTGTATCCTTTAGATAAACTATATTTAATGATGTTACCTTCTATCCAATCTGTGAATTGTAATAAAGCCAGAAATTTCAAATGGACAAAGTTTTTTTTGTCATATTTGAAGTATTGGTTTCTATTCGACAATGAGATACATTTATAATTTTGCTTTTGGGTAGTTTATTTCTGCACGTTATTGGGTTTCATCAAACACTATACCCGAATACCAACATCACTCCATTCATTAGAAATAGGTGCTGATACATCACACGTTTTAGGGAAAGCGAAGGTAGGAAGACCAAACCCACAGAGGCTTCAAAACATTTCAACCAGAAAGAAAAAGAGAACAGAAATCCAGATGAGGCAACGAAAGCAAACGACACCAAAACTCACCAAGAAGCAGAATGGTAGAAAACAACAAAACACATCCACTTTTATTGAGTTCATTAAAATGTATTCATCATTTCCTTGTGAAGAAGGATTTTAAGATGCTCCTCTGAGGCCGTCTGGCTCAGCGGGTACAGACCACAATGACAAACTAAAGGAATCAATCTGTTTGAAAGGAGATGCTGTCGGTGCTTTAGGGGTCGGATAGTCTATTGGCCCGTTTGGACGGACTGGAGAGGCACGTGATGGAAACTGATGGGAAAACATGTCCAGACTTGTGATTCAACATTTTGTCACAGAATTGGTGCTTAAGAGGCTTTTCACGGCCCTCAAGGTCGGTGGGGAGACTGGATGGATGAAGATCACATGCTCTCCAGAGCTGCATGACTGTTGCTGCGTCACGCTACGGCAGCCTGCAGGACCACAAAGCTGCTGCTTTTCTCCACAAGTGAAAAGGAACATTAGACATTTACTAGTTAGTTATTTAACGATGCTTCATATCCAGAGGGAACTACAATCAGGTCAACAGGAGAATCAGCTTCAATTCAGAGATCAACATTGCAAGCAACCAATAGGAAGGAGGTCAAGGGTCAGAGGTCACAGCAGCCTGACTATAGATGGAACAGATATCCCTGTGACCCTGAATGATGATGATGATGATGATGATGATGATGATGGAGAAGTGATAGGAAATATATACCAGATTGAACATAACTAGACAGGAGTGTGGTCAGGTGAAATAGAAGATGATGGGAGAATTGAATAGTTTTCCTACAACAATCTTAAAATTAAATCAAAGGACCAAACAAAGTAATATAGTTTGCATAAAATAAAAATCATAGTTAAAGCTTCTCTGACATCAATTGATTTATAATAATACTAATACTACCTCCACTACTACTACTACTACTACTACTACCATCACTACTATTTCCAAACAGCTGCAGCAAAGTGATTTATGAAATAAATAAATGAATAAATGAATAAATACAATAAGAGGATGGATTACCATTTCCAAAGTGCTCTTACTGTATATATTGTGTTTTTTTTTTTTAATATAAGAGCTCTTACTGTAATTACTGTAATACTGTAAATATTGTGTTGTTTTTTTACTGTAAATACTGTGTACTGTTGCCCTTTTGCACATTCCCAATGAGCATTGCCACTTTTCATTTCACTACACACCCCGTGTGTGTATGTGACAAATAAAGTTCTTGAATCTTGAATCTTGATTAAAGGGGTTAAGTACAACAGGACATGAAGACATCATATAAAGGCTTTCTTGTCCGTGTGTAATGTTTTTTATAAAAATTAGTAATATATTGATTGGAATCTCATCGTTAGTATAACTGCTCATTTAATTTTAGCTCTATCATAATAACATAATCAGTATTAATCTCAGCCATCAGGCCTTTTGTATCGGTTTTACTACAGCCAATCAGAACACACTTCCTCTTAGCGCTGGACCAATCATCGCCGTCCACGAGGTTCAGCTTGGGGGGGTGGAACCCATTTAGTTTGATGGACACTTGATATGCCCAATAAAATCCTGACAGTTGACAGAAAACGTCGAATTTTTGGTTGTTTAGACCAATCAGCGACAGAGGAAGGCGGGGCCTAATGCCCCAAACCCCACGTGATACCCTCGGTAGTTCCAGGCGGTCACATCGGAGATCCGGAGGTGAGTAATGACGGATAAATGTCACTTCTTACAGCTATACACAGTTTAAATTTCATTTTGCTGAAATATACAGTGTTTTTTTCTGCTGTATGTATGTATGTATGCTCGTTAACTAGATTGTAATAGTTTTAGTCATCCAATAAAAGCTCTTTATCCCCAACGTGGTGTTAGCATTGGACTGTGGGGCTAACGGCAGGCTAATTAACACAGGCTAACTAAGCTAGCTATTAAGCGACCTCATCTAGCCTGTTGCAGTGTTTGACTTGCATTAAATTCACCCCTTCTATGAGAGATTGTTCAAGTTTATATGAGCTGCAGTAAATTAAATGCTGCGTGACGTGGCTCACCTGAGAGAACGAGTTAATTTAGCTAATTAGTTTGGAAGTCCGTTAGCAAGCAGCATCGCGGCTAAGCTAGCTGGGTCCGGACCTCCGGTTCCTTCAGTTTCATAGGAGAACAGAAATGGCATCTGAAATGTTTTCAGACGAGGCACTCGAAAGGAAAATCTGTCACAGCTGATGTAGTTAACTTAGCTCAACCCAGGAACAACGAACTAAAGCACTTTATATCTGTTAGGGCCAGATTTGCAACAACCCCGCATGCGTGTGTCAGTTTGCGCAACGTTACTAACCGAAGTTGTACTTTGCTAACATGGTGGCAAACGCGGTTCCTAGCTACGGGTATCCGCCGTGTCTGGAATATTCTGCATGCACACTACAGTTAACACGTCTCGGCTCGTGTTTTATGGCCACATTGGACGGTAACCAATATAATGATTCATGCTCAGTAGTGAACGTGCTGCTGTCGTCGTCCCATTTACGGGTTACCAGGACCATAAAGCTCTCTGCTAGCTGACCATTAATAAGGTCTGGTTGGAGTTCAACCCCGTTGGTCTGAAAGTCCACCATGTCTGTGGTTTCCCAACAGTGAGCTCCAGGTTAAGGTAGAGGGCAGTACTTGGCCATCACACACTGTCCTCGGTTTATCTGTACTTCTTCATGCCAGCTGCAGCTCACCCCATGCTAAACACTGGGATCCAGTCTTACGGGTGAGGCGTGTAGTGACCTGACCAGTTTAACCTGCTGGTTTTCCTCAACCACAGCAGGGTGTCAGAGCTCCTTCACTCTAATCTCTCTGGCTTCGTCCTGATATAAACCGCCTGAGTGTTACAGTGAGTGACGAGGCGATGGGGAGGACAGAAACGGCATGTCATAGTGAGGATACACAAACACAGCAGTTTGTCTTTAGTCATCCGGTGGTTTCTCATTGGCTGCAGAGAGCAGGCTAGTCACTGTTTACCAGCCCTGTCTTGCCACTTTGGTGTCCTGTTGGTTAGGCATGAATCTCCCAGGGTTCGACTGATACAGGCTGTTGGAGGCCGATATTTAGGGCTGATATATTTGTGGAGATATTTGGTCTTTAAATTTAACCAAGTATTCAGAGTTTCCTGCAGCATTGAATTCTAGTCAGGGAAAAGTCTCAGCATTTAGACCATGGGACACTAAAACTCTCCACTGAAACCCAGGATACTACTATAACTAGTAATACATGTGAGGAATTTGATCAGTCTAGGTTCAATGCCCCCCATAGACAACCAGTGTAGTATTGATCAATTCTACAATAAATATGTAATCAATCAATCTGCAACATAAGACTGGACCAGATCCATTTTAATAAAGGGACGATATCTGACCAGATATCAGTCTGAACATAATGGATAACCCACTCAAACTACCCCCCCCCCCCCCCCCCCCCCCTCTATTTTTAGACCTTGAATGTCCTTGAATCATTGTGAGGCAGATTAGAGTAGACAGCTTCAGAAGGTAGTGGTGGGTATCAGCCCCCCCCACAGACTACATGTGTTATCAGTGAGACTGAATGTTCTTGGTAGCTTGTAAGATGTGTCTACCTCTGGCTTCAGGACCGATTAAAACAGCCCCTTCTCTTAGCTCATATTCCATTTCTATGACCACTATAGCTCTGACCTTTGACCTCCTTACTGTTGGTTGCCTTTAATGTTCTAGGAATGAATCTAGGAAGATTGTACTGTTGACCTCAGTGGAGTCACAGAAAGATCTAGAATGTAAATATATTGGTTGGTAATGATTGACAAGTGAGTCCCCGCCCATCCCCCGAGGTCTGGTGTCCATGATGGTGTAAATGGTGTTTCAGAGGCTTTTCCACCTGGTGGGAAGAACCAGGAAGAAACGCTTGAAAATGGTCAAGAGATTTATTGTCTCAAAAGATCAGCTATCGGAGACGTAGTGAGAAGAGATGGAGGTCTGGTTTGTTTTCTCTGAAGTTTCTGTCCTGTGGAGGAGTGACATTTAGCACCCCGCCCTCGTTCGTCCCCAGTAACCCCCCCCCCCCCCCCCCCCGCCCCCGACAGCTGGATCTGGGCTGGTCTTCCTCTAGTACTGGTACTACTACCACCACTAGAGAAGCACCGAGATGACAGGATGGCAAAATGTATTTTCATCTTTTAAATCACTTATTAAAGCTTCTTTTTATAGAGTTGCTTTTATGTGATGTCTCTTATCCTATTTCTTTTACTACTACTTTATTTTCTACACTGTGGTGCCTTTTTGCTTAATTTATTTTATTTTATTCTTTTTTTATTTGACTGAAGCATTTTGACATCTGTTATAGAAGGTGCAATACAAATAATTATCATTAATTTGTTTGCACACTGCGATAAAATATGAGACAAACGGTAGGAAAAAAAAAAATGCAAATGAATGCAGGTGAGATAACAAACCTCCAAAGGGTTTTTGCTAAAAACATCTACCCTCAAAACCAATAAAACAAAAGTGAAGCTGCCAAGCAGACAGCCAACTGAACAGGATACCAGCGTCTCCACATGGTGGAAAACAGACGGAAATGGTCCTAAAACAAGAAGGGAAATGAAACCGTTGTTGCTTCAGAGTTGTGAACGTTCAGTCTGAGGAACTAGCAGATGTCCACCAGGCTTACGGAGCTGATCTGCTATCTGCTCGGCTGTTACTGCCAGCAGATTAAGTGGCCTGATTTCCTTCAGGGCTGGGCGGTGGTCTGGTGGTACTGGTGTTGTATTGGTGGTATACTGGTGGTATACTGGAGCTACGCACTGGTGACGACACTTTTCACCAAACACGTGATTTAGAAGTGGTAGATGACACCAGATGACGGTTGGTTACCTGTAGAGTAACTTGGATACAGCTATAGATCCCTGTGGGGAAATTGGGTTATAGGCAGCAGCAGAGAAACCGACAGTTGGTGAGTACTGATGATAACTAACTAGCAGCAACCAGCGTAGTGGAAAATAACACCACGACAGGTTGGGGTGGATGTAAGTGCATCTCTGGCTGCTCACATAGTTGGAGTCCATATGGGAGAACAAATACTGAAGTGTCCCAGTGTGCCGTAAACACACCGATGGACAGATCCACCAACCTGTCTCTGGACAGGATGTTGGGTCTCTCCCATTCTGACTCCAGTAACATTACTGGTTGGTCTTCTGCAGGACTGTGTGGTAGGGAGCTTTACTGGTTAGAGAGTCTGTAACTGATGGGTCACACGTTCGATTCCCCCTACACTACTGTGTCACTACATCACAGCAGATTGACCCTGATGGGGTTTTCCAGTCACGGCAGGGTGTTTTGGACTAGGCTTCATCTCATTCATTCATCATCATCATCATCATCATCATCAAGGGAATTTCCAAAGGCGATGGATTCAGTCTGTCGCCGATCCTCAATGGATTTGTCCAATCACTAAATCCCAGTGAAGCTTTAAATATAAAATTCCCAACATGTTCAGCCTTTTCCTTCATCCTGCCACCAGGGGCTGGACCACCACCAGATACTGGTAATGGAGATGGCCATGAGTCTTGCCTTGTTGTGGGTCTATGACTAATTCCTTTAAATGCCATGTGGGCGCTGGCCAGGCAGTTTAATGCTATGCTAACAGTTAGCGCTAGTCATCATTCCTCTGCAAGGCTATGAGGAGCGTTAGCATGCTAATCCCATGTACGTTAAGCTCATTAGCGTGTGTGTGTGTGTGTGTGTGTGTGTGTGTGTGTGTGTGTGTGTGTGTGTGTGTGTGTGTGTGTGTGTGTGTGTGTGTGTGTGTGTGTGTGTGTGTGTGTGTGTGTGTGTGTGTGTGTGAGATATGTGCAGCAGGGTAACGAGTGCTAAGCTGTCGGCTAGACCGGGGCGACCGGCCGGCTGCTCTCGGGTCAGTTAGTGGTTCCTAGTTGTTCCTTTAGTGCTGGGGTTGAGATTCTAGTCTGGCTTGTGCTTGTCCCTATAAACTACCACGGTGTGTGTGTGTGTGTGTGTGTGTGTGTTTGATGACAATCCTGTATTCTCCAAGGGGGGGTGTGTGTGGTGGGGTGCAGCAGTAATCCCACGGGGTGTAATCTCATTAAGGGTAAAGGGCTGAGGCTGCATGTCCCGTGGGTGCTCGCTGGTTGCCATGGCGATGGGTGTCAGGGAAACGGTGGTTAACGACCTGGTGACGGTGGAGGGGAGCGGGTCTGTACATCAGCATTCAGCCCTGGTCTGGACTGGAGCCACAATATGGCCGACAGACGTGTTTAATGGACTCTTCATTGTGTTTGTCACGAGCTGTCGCTGTGACCAGATGAGGCTGATCTCGTAGAGCCATGAGGCGGTAATAATCAATAGATGCTTTCAGATATCAATACTATCACTCATCTTCATTATAGACTCACTGTGTGAATGGCAGAGCGACACGATGAAGACATCCAACAATATAACTCACATTGGCATATCGACAATAATAAATGTTGAAATAAAACTCTCTCAGATCATCAAGACTTATAATTGTGGTCCCAGTTTCTAGTCGATCATTAGGATCATCATCTAGCTCGACCCCCCCCCCCCCCCCAGTAGGACGCTGAGGCGCTCAGCCACCCTGAGGAAGCCTCTGGATCTAAATGGATTTTAAATCAAATTGAGCATCGTCTTTCTCACTGTGCTCCCGTCTCCTCCTCCACCAGGCAGCTTTTACATTACCACAGATTAAGGTCGTATAAATGGAACAAAACCTGGTGAGGAGCTCGGACAGGAAGAGATGAAACCAAACAGCTGGAACAGATCTGATCTCTCCTACTTCACTTCTCCTCTCTCCTCCTCTCCCTCCCTCTCTCTCCTCCTCTCTCTCCATCTCTCCAGACTATGGATCAGAAGGTCAGGTTATGTGTTCTTCTTGCTGTGGGCCTCTTCTGCCTCACTTTGGCCCCCATGGCCCAGGCCCAGGCTGAGGACCTGATTGAAGACGACCTTGGCGATGACATTGACGTGGAGGACGAGCTGGAGTTGGGTTTGGCCGGAGCCGAGGAGGAGGAGGAGCTGGACGGCGATGCTGAGAAAGACACACCCACTTCTAAAGAGCCACCCGCCCCTAAAGTAAGTCAGGAAGAATTAGACGGTCGGTTTTAGGATCGGTGACGTCGGAGATGCAACGTCTCAAAGATTCCTCAGTGTTTAGTTCAGGTTTTACAAAACAGGACTTGATTATCGTGTCCATTTCGGGCCACCGTAAGTTGAGACCTGTTACTGCTCACCGACGGGATTACTTAATGCCTCTTTGAAAAGACTCACCTCTATATAAGTACAGCGATCAGGTGATCACCCTGAGAATGAAAACGAGTTATTACACCAACTGAACATTAATACTTGATGGTACATGTATGTTTTGTGGTACACAGCGCCACAAACAATAGTTAGAAAGAGAAACTAACAGTGGTCATTATGTTATTGTAGCAGTAATACCAGTTTTATACTATAACTATGTGATGTGGCAGCGCTGCAATCTCCATAATCCCAGTCAATAACACCCCTGCAGTTAGCAGGTACCACCAGGTACTGTCTGACTCGTACTGAAGAACCTCTTACCTTTCTGTAGCAAACATTATTACACATTATTCTAGAAAAGAGTAAATGGAAAGTAATTTGATATATATTTGTTTAACAAACACGCCAAATGTACAAAAGTACAGCACCATTTAATGTAATGTTAAAAAGAAAAAGGCCATTAAGACCTGCAGGTTGTTGAATGAATGTAACATGTTGTCATAAGATCCCATGACTGCCTGTATTTTTCCTTGTTAATATTTCTTATGTCTCTTACAGTTTTGTATGTGAATAATTGTATAACAAAAGGAAGAAATGCTTCTTGTTCAAGAGTTGATGCAGAAACCGCTAAAGCATGTCTAGCTGTGCATTGTGGGAGTTATGGGCACAGTTGGACCAGGTTTTTGCCCCGTCAGGTTACTTGGTTGAAACCACTGGACCTCATGAAGACACTAAGACAAGTTCAAGAGTCTGTCTCTTACTTCCTCCTCCTGTCTAGGTGACCTACAAGGCTCCAGAGCCGATGGGGGAACATTTCTTCGCCGAGTCTTTTGACCGAGGGACACTAGACAGGTGAGCACACATCTTTGACCTATGCAGGTGGGACAGAATAGGAAATGGATCAGTTCCATGTCAGGTAAAGGGCTGAGTCTGACATGGAGAATGCAGACTGCTTTATAAACTCAGTCTGTAAAACTGAGATAGTTTTATGTCTGATCACCATCACGGTCTGACGCTTGTTCTCAAGTCAAATTGGAGATCATTTTCATATTTTATTGGACGTCTTTTGAATTGCACCTGAGAGGAAACCAACCCTGTTATGGAAATGACCTCAACAGTCTCCTTTCATTTAACTGTTTTATGAGGTCTTGGTTTGGTTCATGAACCCTGATGGTCTTCTTTTAAGGTGCTCACGCTCTAACGGACGTAGGAGGAGACACCTCAGGGTTCCTCCCTTCAGATGCACCTCAGGGTTCCTTGAAGAGCCTCTATTAGGGGGAACCTTTGTACTTGTTAGCGTATGTTAAATAATATAGGAAATGGCTTAATAAATAAATAATAAAGAGCATTCTTAACTTCCTCTTCCTCCTCAGAACATTTCACCTCCCATTCACTTCATCAGCCTTCATGCGAGTCGTTTCAGCCAAGCAATTTGATTGGTCAAATAAACATGGCTGGCCTTGCTTTATTGGTTGCTACGGTAACTTTTGTGGTAATGTGGGAGCTCGTTGGTGATCTTAGGTTGTTGCTATGGTAACTGCTGTGTTAACTAGGAAGCTGGTTAGCGATGTGTTTTATTATGTATGATCGCTGGACCGTAGCCTTGGGAAACGTTGTATACCAGCCATTCTCCCCTAGAGGGCGCTGAGTGCTGTACCTCGTACCATACTCCCAGGAGACATCCTGTATGAGACACTACGGGGTTACTGTGGTAGTTAACTGACCTGTGACGTCTGGTTCCAGCTGGGTGCTGTCCATCGCCAAGAAGGAAGACACCGACGAAGACATCGCCAAGTATGACGGTAGGTACAGATCTACGCCACGCAGATCTACGCCATGTAGATATACACACAGATTATGAGATTCAGTCCTACTCTGTTGTAAACATCTAGTTGGTAAAATGGTGAAAGTGGCTGGTAGATTTGGGGGGTTATTTTTGAGGAAGGAGACTAGGGAAGGAGACTAGGGGAGGAGAGGTGACGACTAGGAGAGCCCCCAGTGAGACGTTGTTGAAGATGAAGGGCCAGGAAATTGACACCACCACTCGTGATGCTGTGTTGATGTTGATCAGGTAAATGGTCGGTGGAGGACATGAAGGACAGCAAGCTACCCGGAGATAAAGGTCTGGTCCTGAAGTCTCGGGCCAAACACCACGCCATCTCAGCCCAGCTCCTCAGACCCTTCCTCTTCGACACCCAGCCCCTCATCGTCCAGTAAGGAGACACAATCAAATAAATTCACTTTCTTGTCTTGGTTTCTGCATGTATCTTATGAACCTGGTTTCATCCAAATCTGTTTTTGAACCTGTGCGGCTTTGGACTTCTGAATGTCTGTAACACGTCAGTCCACCTCTTATCACCATTAGAACATCATACATGTTGTTTCTAACATCTCTGCTTTTCTGTCTCTCTATCTCCGGCTCTCCCCCCACTCCCTCTCTTCCTTCATCTGTCTCTCTCGCTCTCTCTCTCTCCCCTCCCCTGTCTCTCTCTCTCCCTGTCTGTCTGTCCAGGTATGAGGTGAACTTCCAGACGGGGATCGACTGCGGCGGCGCCTACATCAAGCTGCTGAGTCAGACTCCTGATCTCAACCTGGTCAGTCGACTAACCTGCTGCTTTAACACGTTAATGACAGACACACGTTAGAGTGAGGCAGTAGAGTGAGGCAGTAGAGTGAGGCAGTAGAGTGAGGCAGTAGAGTGAGGCAGTAGAGTGAGGCAGTAGAGCCGCCCATACCAATAAACCCACCAGTGCATGGAGGATGTCACGTCACCCCGATGGATTCATATTAGATATTACAACAACTAAATCAAAAGTAGTAAAACCTGTTAATGTTAACATCTGAAGATATTGTGAGATGACAATATAAATGTAATGCATTATTACATTAATCCATTATAAACTATAAAGTTTATACATTAACAAGCGTTGACATTTTCAGAGCTGCATTATTAGTTTAGTTTATAGATTGACTGTTTCCTCCATCTAACTGATGATGGTGGGATTAGTTTCAGTTCAGGTTTCTGATTGTTCTCCCACCTGAGGACACATTCATCTGTTGTCAGTATGTTAGTAGATCATGATTTTATGTTTCCATGATCATATATTGTGTAATTCTGTGGTCTTCTTTCCTAATCCATGAAAGTTTGTGGATTTAAGAAAATAAAATGGGGTTTTAAAAGTACTTTATTTAAAATATAGTACCCAAATTCAGCTCATCAACTCTTCCCATCCTGAGGAAAAACTGGGATGATATTTAGTTTGGAAATAAAGGATTTAACCAGGATGTCTGGACTTGACAAGATCAGGACTAATTCATGTTACCCCAAAACATGCCAATTTTGAATCCTACAATTTCACCAAACAAGTCCTTGAATTTGATGTCCTGGGACACGAGTTATGGAACATGTTTAGTTTTGGAAAGTTGCTGATCTTTTCCTCCAACCAGTGAAATGTTGAATGTTCCAGCTCGGCTGCTTGTTGATCCACTTCAGATCATAAATGTCCTGATAGTTTTCGGTCCTAAGAGATAGTTGGAGCAGAAATAAGACCTGGACATTCACACCTAGGGTTGGGAACCGAAACTTGGTTCCAAATTAGAACCGAATCCAAAATGCCGAGTACCGGGTACCCGAAAAAAAAAGTTTCGGTTCTGCTTATCGGTTCCTAAAAGAGATATAAATCTTTATTATTGCAAACAAAGGCTATATGTCTGCAAGGACGTGGCGGCTACCTGCCATTTTTAAAAAACATTTTTTTAATCTGCCAGGACCTGTCTACTTCACGCAACGTGTCCATTTGTTTTCATACGATAGATGGACCGCGGTAAACGGTCAAAAGTGTGGCTTCACTTTGTAAAAGAAAGCGACGACAAGGCTAAGTGCAGTAAATGTGGGAAATGTATTAGCTGCAAGGCAGGTTGCACCTCAAACCTGACCAAACATTTAAGGCAGCACGGCATCGATTTGAAAGAGTGTACCGTGTTTGATGTCTTGCGGTCTCCGAGTGCGAGTGTGTCAGCCAGCGCGAGAACCTCGCAAGCACCTCCAATCATGCCTCCAGTAGAGCCAGGGACAGCAAGCCGCGAGACACCGTTCTCTCTGGCAATGAGAGGAGTTGTGACTGGGTTTCCTTTTGTCTACCTTAGTTTAATTAACTGCTCTAGATTAATCCTTATCTATTATTTATTAAAGGTTTTTTTTAATGCACGTCTGTGGATCATACGTTTTTATTGTATGTATTTAAGATTCAAGAAGTTTAATTGTCACATACACACACGAGGTGTGTAGTGAAATGCAAAGTGGCAATGCTCAGCAGAAATGTGCAAAATAACAGGTTCACACTATTTACAATAACCAACACAATATTTACAATGTCACAGTTTTTAAGAGCTCTATATAAAAAACAACACAATATTTACAATAAGAGCACTTTTACTTTGTTAATGATCAGTAACGGTTAAAAGAATAAAGATATTTTTGTTATCTAAACATTTGACCTCTTTATTTTACCATATTGGAATCGAAACTCGGAATCGATAAGAACCGGAATCGATAAGCGGAACCGGAATCGATAAAATTCAAACGATACCCAACCCTATTCACATCTCATGTTCAACGGAGAACAGAGACTCTGATGGATCCTGGTCCTGGAGATGCTGCTGGAGGTCCTGGACTAGTCTTGGGAACGTCGGAGTTAATCATGACAGTTTGAACTAATTGATTCTCCATGATCTGTGTTTGCTGCAGGACGAGTTTGTGGATAAAACTCCGTACACCATCATGTTTGGACCTGACAAATGTGGAGAAGATTATAAACTCCACTTCATCTTCAGACACAAAAACCCAAAGACTGGAGAATACGAAGAGAAACACGCCAAGAAACCCGACGCCGACCTGCGAACATACTACACTGACAAGAAAACACACCTGTTCACACTGGGTAACTAACACACACACACATACTACACTGACAAGAAAACACACCTGTTCACACTGGGTAACTAACACACACACACACACACACATACTACACTGACAAGAAAACACACCTGTTCACACGGTGACTGTCGTGGCAATTTAAGTCAATTGCACTTTGTCTAGTTGGTGAGATCAGCTCAATAAAGCTATAACACAATATTCGTCAGAGACCCTCGTCTCTTAGGCCTTTAATGCTTGCAAGCAGAGCTCAAACCACACACACCGAGGTGTCTGCAGAATGAGCTGAGGAATTCAGTTTCACAGATACATTTATACACATGAATGACCAGTTCTACAGACACACATAGTAAAATGCTAATGAATAAAGATATGCAAGGCCATCCCCCATCACTCGACTGTGAAGGGGTTATCTCCCCTTTGATAAGAGTTCTGGCCCAACTCTTTACGACTTGACCTTCTTTGATCCTAGGTCAAACTTTCAGCCAGGCCACAGGAAATTAACACACAGACACACATTCCTAGCTCAGTGGTTTTCCACTGGCTAAGACTACACATACATACATATTATTGCAATTTATAGTTTAAGCATATCAAAAGCACACTTACATCATGATTTTCCATAACATGACACACACACAAACATTTATAGCTGATTCTGTGTATTGGTAAATCCCTCCTCACCCCTGGTCTGTGTGTCGCCCCCCAGTGGTGAAGCCAGAGAACACCTTTGAGATGCTGGTGGACCAGACGCTGGTGAACAGCGGCAGCCTGCTGACCGACATGACGCCCCCGGTCAACCCCCTCGCTGAGATCGAGGACCCCGACGACCAAAAACCAGATGACTGGGACGAGAGACCCAAGATCCAGGACCCCGACGCTGTCAAACCCGACGACTGGTCAGTAAATCTCCCAGTTACCATGGCAACAAGAGCCAAACTCAGCCAGGGCGCTGCTGCCATGTATCACTGTACATATGCTGATATACATAGATGTGGATGTACCTGCCAACCGGCTAGTAGGATAGACACACTTAGCAGCCATGGCTAAAGCGTGCGTGTGTGCGTGCGTGCGTGTGTGTGCGTGCGTGCGTGTGTGCGTGTGCGTGTGCGTGTGCGTGTGTGTGTGTGTGTAGGGATGAGGATGCTTCAGCTCAGATCGCAGATGAAGATGCGGTGAAACCAGACGGTTGGCTGGACGACGAGCCAGAGTACATCAGTGACCCAGATGCTGTCAAACCTGACGACTGGTATGTTCACACTCTCTCTCTTCAGTGGTTGCATTTGTTTTTTCCATTACACTAGAAAAAGTGTAATGGGTTTTCCATTACACTAGTACCACTCTGTAATGGTCCTACTACAACTGGTACAGTCTCAGTACTGCAGTAACCATAGCAACGTCTGTAGCTAACAACACTAGCAGAACTGTAACCATAGCAACATCTTCAGCTAGCCTGAAACCATAAAATGCAAACAGATCCGATCAGCCTCTAAGCAGCGATCAAAGTTCAGGTTTCTGTCAGATGATTCAGAGTGAAAGTCTCAGTGTTTCTCTGCAGGAACCAAGCAGGACGTCTTTTTGCCACAAGGTGGCGCCAGTTAATGTGACATCAAAATGGACCGGACATGTTGACTGCAGAGTGATATGATCCGATGTGAAGTGGTGGTCTGTTGTTCAGAAATAACGGCCTCATTGGCCAATCAGAATTGAGTATTCAACAAAGCTGTGTAATAATAAAACCTGGTCAGGGAGGAACCAATATCGGCCCCATGTATCAGTGTAACTATGGTAACCCTCTGTTTACTTCCTGTTGCATCAGGGATGAGGACATGGATGGCGAATGGGAAGCACCGCAGGTCCCTAACCCCGCCTGTGAGCCCGCCCCTGGCTGTGGCGCCTGGCAACGGCCAATGATTGACAACCCCAACTACAAGGGCAAGTGGAAGCCGGCCATGATTGACAACCCCAACTACCAGGTAACCATGCAGGCCCCGCGTGATCTAGACACAGCTTCGCTTCATCAGAGCTGAAAACAATAGACATGTTGGGTTATAACGTCCTAATCCTCCAAGTTTCTGTGTTTCAAAAGTTAAAGGTCATGACGAGTGTTTAGGTTTCATTTAAGATATATCTCTTTAAATCATACAGCTCTATTTTCTACCATGGTCTACCTCAAGGTCGACCAAATGATTGACAGCACAACATTAAACCAGATGATGGTACTTTTTAAAGCATAGTAGGAAACTTGGTCCTTGGTTGACTAAATAAGACAGACTGGATTAATTCTCTGGATTTTCAAATTATTACAAACTGTTTTTCGGGTTGGTGGAAGTCGGTAAGAGCGTGATCCTAATGGTGGTGTCGTTGTGTCCTCAGGGTGTCTGGAAGCCAAGGAAGATTTCCAACCCGGCGTTCTTCGAGGACCTGCACCCGTTCAGGATGACCCCCTTCAGCGCCGTGGGGCTGGAGCTCTGGTCCATGTCCTCCGACATCTTCTTCGACAACTTCTTCATCACAAACGACCGCAGCACCGCCGACCGCTGGGCCGCTGATGGCTGGGGGCTGAAAAAGGCAGCAGAGGGCGCCGCTGATGTAGGTGGAGCAAAGTTGCCGGTTCAAATCTGTACACATCCGCACACGTCCCATGTACACATCCTCACATGGTGTGTATACACTCACCGGCCACTTCATTAGGTACACCTATCTAGTACCGTACTGTACTAGAGAGTACTGAATTCTAGGCAGCATGGACTCAACAAGGAAGCCTGTACACATCCTTACATGGAGCATGTACACATCATCATAGTGTGTTCACATCCTCACATACAGCAGGTACACATCCTCATACAGAAGTCGTCCTGAGGTTCTGGTTGTTGGAGTCCATGCCTCAGGATTGCTCTCGGGATTTGAACCTGCGGGTTTATTATGTAGTGTTTGTTTTGTAGTGTCAGATCCCCTCAGGGAGCGTCCAGCGTCCCTGTGGACTGATGATGTAAACCTCTGGAGGACAGATGTTAATACAGCCTCACAGTAACAGTAGAGGAGGTATTGACGGTCCTGGCTCTTCAATGTCTAATCAGTTATGATTGTTTGGGTTGGATTAACCTTGACACAAAATCAAAAGGTTTAAAACGTAAAGTCAGGTGGTACGCCGTTTGTTAATAACGTGAAGTGGTCTTCCTCCCTATAGAAACATGACTGGACCCACTGAGTTGTTTTAACCAGTTTTCAGTCGTGTGTTTATATTCCAGTAGGCTACATTTAGCAGTTAGCAAGGACAGTATCTTGTCTTTGTCTGGCCACTCTCAGCTAAGCTATTGAAGCTAGCAACATTAATACTGCATCATTAGCTGATGGTGGTGGAGCCAGTACAACATTCAGCTGAATCCATGTTGCAGGTCAGTACAGACAACATGACTGTCTGAACACCATGTGCCAGGTCATAGCTGCAATGAATTATGGTCTTTGTAGTTTACCAACATTCTTTTGGTGCTTGACGGCTTTTTTTTTCTTCCAACATTCAGTGCCAAGCTTGAATGCCAGCTTAGTCACAGCAACCGAAACTGAATGAAAGTTTATTTGGCTGTTAATTTACCAATAAAATCACTATGGGACACTGAAAGGTGAGAGCCTAGTACTACTGTTACTAGTACTACTACTGTTACTACTACTGCTGTTACTACTCCTGTCTCAGTACTGTGTTCCTGTGAGTACTCCTCCTGTCTCAGTACTGTGTTCCTGTGAGTACTCCTCCTGTCTCAGTACTGTGTTCCTGTGAGTACTCATCCTGTCTCAGTACTGTGTTCCTGTGAGTACTCCTCCTGTCTCAGTACTGTGTTCCTGTGAGTACTCATCCTGTCTCAGTACTGTGTTCCTGTGAGTACTCATCCTGTCTCAGTACTGTGTTCCTGTGAGTACTCCTCCTGTCTCAGTACTGTGTTCCTGTGTTGTCTCCAGCCCGGTCTGGCTGCTCAGATGCTGAGTGCTGCAGAGGAGCGTCCATGGCTCTGGGTGGTCTACGTCCTCACCGTGGCGTTGCCGCTCGTCCTCATCATCGTCTTCTGCTGCACCGGCAAGGTCAGTCTGACGGCTCATACCAACACACACCACACACTCATACCAACACACCACACACTCATACCAACACACAACACCAGACCAGCCTGCTGAAACGATATACAGTATATTATACAACAAGCAATCTGACTGGTAAAGACTTCTAACCGTGCTAATAATACCCATAAGGCACAGCTAGCTGGGCTTAATTGGTTGCTGTGGTAACCTGTGGTAACTGGGGAGCTAGTTAGTGATCTTCCTTTATTTTCTCCTGTTTATTCTTGTGGATGATCACCACTTGAGTGAAAAGTTTTCACACTTGATGTGTTGGTAACAGCTGTAACGGCCGTAGTCCCCTAGAGGGCGCTCTGTACCCAGTACAGCGTTGGAGTCGACAGGGCCTTAAGAAATCTGGGATTTATAAAATGATTTAAATCAAGTACCTAAATTCAAGGCCTTAAAAGTTCTTGAAGACATTTAAAACCTTTGAATCTTTAACAGTTCTAGTGAGAAATCTCCATATTGACTGTTTCTCTTTTATGTGGCATTAGAAAGGTCTGAAGGTCTTGAACGTGTAGTCACTCTGTAGTTAAAGGAAACCTGACTGAACTGTCCTCCACCTTCTCATCCTGCAGAAGAAGAGTCCAGCCACGCCGGCAGCAGAGTACAAGAAGACAGATGAACCTCAGCCAGACGTGAAGGAGGGGGAAGAGGAAGAGAAGGCTCAGGAGGAAGAGGAAGAGGAGAAGGCTGAGGAGGAGGAGGAGAAGAAGAGCAGCCCAGGTCTGAACCTCTTTACTCCTGATCTGGGTTTCCTCCCTCCTACTGTAAAACTGGGGCACTCATGCGATTCCCATTATGTCTTTATTATTGTGGTTAATATTAGTCATGGTAGTATTTTCCACCTTGGACTCGAACTCTTCTACATGGTTTGATCTGGAGTCTTTAGATGTGTGGCTGTATTCAACAATTTGATTGTCTTCATACCAGGGAAGCAAGTAGTGAAGCTGAAATACTCTTTCTATTGAATTTAACTTTTCAAGCCGACTCCGCCTTTCCAGCTACATCTCACATTTTGTCCAGGAAAGTTGGCGGAATAGTTTTTAGGATTTCATGGACAGAAAACTCCCTCTTATTTCTAATGGGAATCCTGTTGGATTGTCAGTTTCCATGTTTCCTGTTCGTCTCATGGATGAAACTTTCTTTTTTTTTAGCTGCAGGGGACAAGAAGAGCGACGCAGAGGACAAGAAGAGCGACGCAGAGGACAAGAAGAGCGACGCAGAGGATAAGAAGAGCGACGCAGAGGACAAGAAGAGCGACGCAGAGGAAAGCCCTGCCGAGGAAGAGGAGGCAGAAAATGAGGAAGAGAACGAGGCGACTGGTGAAGAGGTGAGGAATCACTTCATAGTTGAACATGGCTGGTTTACAGATGAACCAGGTTGAAGTCCAGAGCTGCAGCCTGACGTAGCATCTCAGGCTGGAAGAATCACATGTCCAGACATGTCTCCATCAGGGTGGAGGAGAGGGAGGTGTCATGGTAGATTCAGAGTGGTGTTTAACTCCTGTGTTCTCCTGTGTTCTCCAGAAGCTGGAGGACGACGTTCTGAGGAGATCTCCCAGGAACAGGAGGGTCAGAAAGGACTGATGTGGCTGCAGTCCGCTGGAGCTCTGCTCTCTGAATCCAACAGCCCTTACCTCAATCCCCCCACCCTCCCCCCTCTGAACCCCCTTGGCTCCCATTCTCCCCCCCCCCCCCCCCCGTCTTCCTCTCTACACCTCCCCTCCGAGGCGACGAAGCCTCAATGGAAGCAGTGAAGCCGACAGGAAAACCTCCAATATGGACGACTGATGATGATGATGATTCCAGTATGAAGAAGGCTCAGTTAGCATTATTAAAGGGCTTGTTCAAAAGATTAACTAAACTTCCTGCACCATTCCATAACAACACACGAGTACAAGTGAACCAGGGGACCGCCACTGTGCAGCCCACCAACCAATGAACACCCACCCTGAGCTAGCTAACACCTGCTGATTAGCCTACCAACACCCTGCTAATTGGCCTACTGATACCCCTGCTAATTGGCCTACTGATACCCCTGCTAATTGCCCTACTGATACCCCTGCTAATTGCCCTACTGATACCCCTGTAATTAGTAAACCCCTTGACAATTACCCTACTTACCTGCTAACTAGTGCTAGCAGTAGCCCTGTGTATGTGCCAGAGAGGTTAGATACATGTAGCATGGACTCGCCTCACTGAGGACAAACTACAGAGTTAATGTTCTATCATCAATATACAATCTACTCTGTTTAGGGGTTTGAAGATCTGCTTTTCCTTGCATGAGTCTCCTCAGTGTTTCTACTGTGTTTTAACCTCCCAATGGATACAGATCCACTGGCAGCAGAAAGGTCAGAGGTCACGATGGAGAGGGGTCAGATCAGCTAGGCCAGACACAGAGCCTTACATGGTCCTAGAGAGCAAGGTTTGATTTGTCTGTAAATGTATTTTTTAATACTGTGTGCAAGACTTTTTTTTTTTTCGTTTTCTTTTCTAAATTTGCTGTTTTTTCTTCTGGTCTTGATGTGAGTCGTAGTGTTTAACCAGTGTGTGTACAGGAGGACAGACGTGCTTCCTGGTTGTACTGTTGTAGTGGGAGACAGACAGTTAGCTTAGCAGTTAGCGGTTGAAGGTGAGTGACGGTTGTTGAACCAATCTAGTCTGAGTTTAAAACAGGATGTTGTCCAGGCTCCGCCCACTCAGCCCTCTGAGTCAGCATGGTCACAGTCATGTTGACGCAGCCAACTGACGAAAATGTGAACGAGCAGGTGGCGGTTCAGCGTCTTGCTCAAGGACACTTGGGCAGGAGTCACGGCTGTTCAACCGTGAAGCTGAAACAGCAGCAGACGAGCTTCTACCCCCAAACCCCTAAATACCCCACTTACCCCAAACCCGCTAAATACCCCAACCAACCCACCCAGCATCTCACTGTTATGTGAAAACCTCATATCTCCAGTTATTCCTCAGTAGGTTGATAAACTTCGACGGGCTTATGAAACCTTTTTAAAACCTGTTGAAGAAACTCTGAAATCCATCAAGCTGAATACTGTTTGAGATATGAGGTTTTAACTCAACAGGACACTGCAGGTTTTCATTCCAACCAATCACTACAGCCGCTCATCACACTGCTCAACTCTCCTTCAACCAGCGAGGAGGAACTAGTTGGTGCTGCTGTAGTGGTTAGTTGGACTGAAGACCTGCTGGCTGGTGGCCCTCCATTGTTCAGGACCACTGTCAGTTGTTTCTGTCAGTAGGTGGACAGACGTCCAGTATTCTCCCTCTGTTTAATCGACCCGGTATGAAATGGTTTTGCTTCAGACTCCTACCTCGAACCTGTCCTTACCGACACGACCGACCTTCCTTGAGTCTTTGTTATTGTTGTGGTGAAGCTGTTGGTGATGGCTACAGAATCTGTTCAGAAGTTTTGCCCCATGCGTAAAAGAGATGGCACTTGTCACGAAAACGAGCCTCACCGGCAATCTGCTGCTGCTGCCAGCTTCCTATTAACCTGGTTAACCCAGTAGAAATCAGGCTGGAAGATATCCACCAGTCATCAACCTCAATCGGTGCTGGTAAATGTTGGTAGGTTTGTCTGCTCAGCCCTGCTCTAAACATCTAGCTGGGTGGTGACGTTTGGGATGGACGGTGGCCTGTAGACAACAAAGTTAGTTTCCTTCCCTTTTTGAACGCTAGACTTCTGCTGTCCAGAATCTGTCTGTCTGTTTGTGTCTCTGTCTGTTTGAATAAGACTGGATGGGATTCGCTCCCTCCATGGCCGACCAGAAAGCTCTGCATTGATTGGCTGATGGGTTTTGAGTGTCCACATGACAGGCGGTTGACCAGTCATTCATTTCCACGTGGTGGGCAGGGAAAACGCCGGAACTTGAAAATGTTACTTAAAAACACCTAAATAAGAGATTCACACTAAGAGCCTCGGATGTTGGAGATGTTCTTCTCTTGCTGTCAGGGTTTCCTCTGACCACAAATGGCTTTTAGGTTCAGATTCAGCCTCAAGGTGAAATGGAGGTCTTCATTTCCATGTCGGTTGACCTTTAACCTTTTTCTCCCAGGGTAAACGCAGGCCGGTTAGTTTTGGCTGTAACCTGAGTTGTTTGTCTTTCTCTGCTGTCGTAGCGTCTTCAGGGCGAAGGGCTCTGCTTCGGTTTGGGGTTTAGAAAAGAAACAAAGCTTCTGTCTGCGACGAGCCGCCGACGCTGCGCTGCATTCCTGCGGAGAACGTAACTCACATTCAGAAGACATGAAACAAGAACATTCTGCGAATGTGTTTCACCCGTACTCACTTTATATTGTTCTTTCCTCCCTTTTTAGTCAAGGTTTTTTTGTCGTCTTTTAGTTGTGTCTGGCTCAAGCTGACCGAGATAACAGACTAGACTGAACAGTGCACTGTATCTGATGGAGAAACATTACATGACTATAACTCCATGCTTTTGTGTTTGAACTGAAACGGTTCACCCAGCCTGGTTTCTGATTTAACCCTGTACACATTAGAGCTAGATCTGCTGTCACATCATGGAAGGTTCTAACTGAATTGACTTGTGGCTTTTTAAGGAAGTACTGTGACGGAGCTGTGACTCCTCAGGCTGATGTGTGTGGATATGCAGTCATCTGAATGGACGCACCATTTGTTTTGATGAATAAAAAGGCCTAATGGAAACGTACTGGGACCAGGAAGTCTTTTATATTCGTTTCAGTTTCCCAGACGATATGGCCGTAGTGAGACTGCTCCATACTGGTAGTGTATGTAGTGATATTGTCTTAGTATAGCGAGTTACTGTTTTAGATTAGATGAAACTTTAAAGGTGCTTCATGTATCATGTTGCCATCAGTATATCATCACATCACTAGTCCTACCTGGTATCAGGACTGTAAACCAGTGAGACCATGGAGACGACTGGTAGCCTCTACCTCACCAGTGGTCTTGTCAGTGCTAGTTTCTACACATTAAGACTACATTTCCCATAAGCCCCGTTGCTTCACATGATTTATTGATGGTAAAATGATACAGACCACCTTTATCAATCCCTGTAGGGAAATTGGGTCATTGCAGCTGCAATAAATAACAATGGAGCTAATGGAGGATATTAATCTTAACACAACTGACAACTTCAACATTAGAACATGTTCAGTAGAATAAATGAAACGTGTGGACGTCAGCATGCAGAGGATGAGCAGAACAGCAGTAGAACATGAGAACGGAAAAACGAATGCAGAAAGAATATTGAAGATAATAAGAAATATTTACAATAAAACATGTTGACTGATAGAAATTACAACAAATGTCTTGAGTTTTTTTTTATTGGCTTGGAAGTTTTCTCACCATGTTGACTGACATTTACAGGTTGATAATTATGTTCATAGAGCGGGTAGATCTCTAGTCGCTGTTAGTCTGTTCTAGAAATAAAGAACTAAACCAACTAGAAATAAAGATTGTCATTATCTAGTCCAGGTATTCTGGTGATTATTCCAAGGGAGAAATAAACTTTTTCAAAGCAGGAATAAAAAATGACTTGCTAATATTACCCCGTTATAGCAGGGAAACCTTCATCGGTTATGAAAGAGATGAAATCCATTTTATCTGAAACACTCATCCTCCAGAGGTGTCCTGCTATCTGGTGTCTGGGAACTTTTCATATACCAACATTTGTACTGGAATCACATGTAATACAGAACAGGTACAGAAGGTCTGGACGGATGCTGACTTCACATCTGGGAGGCGACTGATGATAATAAATGTAATTAAACTAACATACAGTGTCTCCATCATGCCAATACTGAACTCCTATTGGCCTAAAACAGATCTCACCATGTTGACATACAGAGCTGGTTTTGATTTGGGATATTGATGTGAAAGTTTAACTGTTAAAACATAAAACTTGAATCTGTTAAAACAGATCAGTCAGAAATCTAATATCAGAAAGTGGAGCAGTGGATCATTATGAAGACCTAATGTCACCCGTCCTGAAGATGAGAGGTCCTGTTGGAGACCCTGGATAGAACCAACATGTTCTCCATCGTCATGAAACAGGTTTAAGGTAAGGTAAATTAAATAAAGGTCAGTTGTACTTGGCTGTGAAGAATGAGTGTGATACATTTCTGACTTTCTACTGCTTTCTATTAACTTGTCACGTATTCATTTCTGGCATATTGCTTGTGTTCCATTGATTATTTATATTGTCAATATGTACTGTCTAACACGGTACCTGATTCCTGTTGCTTTTTCCTGCTGTCAATCATTAAAGATGCGAGGACAGCGACTTGATTCTCGTCGGTGATGAAAAAAGGAAAACTTCTATTTCTTATTTATGTTGTTCATCGTTCATTTTTACTCATGTGCCGCTTTCTATTGGGTATTTCCGCTGTCATTCATCAAGTTCTTGCCAACGTTCTGCTTTCTATTGGCTGTTACTGCTATCAATCATGAGCGAGGCGGGAACACCGACTTGAGTCCTGTCGGTGATGAAAAAAAGAGAAAGTTTCCAAGATGGCGGCGGAGACCTGCCTGTCCACTGGAAAACAATAGAAGCAGCACAGAGAAGCAGAGTTTGCCTTGTTCTGCTTGACGGATTCTGCTTCTGTTTTTAACCTCAGATATCCCGGCTCCGACTCGGCCAGGGGGGTTATCCACACCGACACCTCGGGAGAAATAATTTTAAAGTCTCAGCATCATGCTTTGTTTAAATGCTGTCAAGCTAGCCACATAGCTAGCTAGCCCAGCTAACGGTAGCCCGGTTAGCCAGAACACAGCCTTAGCTGCTAGCGGCTAACAGTTAGCTTCACCGAGGAGGAGGATCAGCTGTTTGCTAGACAGATGCTGTAGAAACACCAGACAGCAGCATTTCATTCACAGTAAGTGAACTTAAAACGTATTCTTCTTGTTAGGGTAGCTTAGTCGTTTGTTTTCTCACCTGTGAAATGGTGGTTTTGGTTTAAATTGTGTGTTTGTTAGGTGAATGTTTCACCCTGTCAAGTATATGAAGAAGGCAAGCTTTTAGCTTACGCTAGCCAGCCACGCTAACCAGCGCTTGTTCGCTATCCTAGCTAATACTTGAGCAAAATAAACTTTGGAACAAGTTAGTGATTTGATATTGGCCCCATGGTGTGTAACTTTATCTCTAACAGATGAATGGCAGCGAGCTTGTAGGCTAGCTAGCTCATAAAAACAACCCAACTTTGCCAGCAGCTAAAAGTTTTGAAATATTTCGACGCTCCAACTTTGGTTTGTGAGTAGAGGAATGTGCTAGCCCGACGCAAGTTAGGTGACGTTAGCAGAGCGTTTCATTGATTGAGTTCGTTCTGAAATGCAATTAAAGGCATTTAAAGGATGTAACCGTGTCCATGTATACTAGCCAGCGCTGGGTTGTTTACCGGCGTGTACCCAAACCACAGGAAGAATCAGTGGTTTGTTATTTGACTTGGTAATACTCAGACGGAATGTGGCTTTAGCTTCAAACGGGACTCCGCGGTAGGTTATACAGCAAGTTACGAGAGAGGTTACATAGAATGGGATGCGCACAGTGCAATAACATTAGGTCCGTTTCAAATTAGCAAAAACACGAGAGTCTGAATGAAATTGAACCAAAAAACAGCATTTTCCTCTCTGGCTGGTGACTGCTGCTGTGACTAAAGGCCATTAGCAAGACAAAGGTTGACTCCATGGAGCCAGCAGAGGATTCTTTGTAAAGGGCAAGGGGGTGTAGACGCCCATACTGAAAAGAGGCAAATTCAGCATTTTATGGACGAAACCTGAGTCCGGAGTTTACCACAGTCTTTATTGATGATGGCGGATTTTGTTGCACCGCGACACAGCGCGGTGATGGAGAGGCTCCGCCGGAGAATCGAACTCTTCCGGCGGCATCACAACAGCTGTGAGAGCCGCTATGAGAGCACGGCGCTGGAGAGGCTGGAGCTGGAGAGACAGCAGACCTTCGCCCTGCACCAGCGCTGCTTACAGACCAAAGCCAAGCGGTCCAACAAGCACAGGCAGCCCCAGCCAAGCAGCGACCAGGCGGGGCAGAGAGGGCCGGGGACCGGGGGCAGCAACGCGGACCTAGGAGAGGGCGGCACGGCCGGGGAGCAGAGCAGAAACAGCACTTTGATAGCGGTGAGTGAGCACTGACTACAGCTGGCTGTTAAACCCCGAGTAGCTTGCAGACTGCTGCACCATGAAAGGGCACTAGGAATGACAGCTGTAGGGGCTTTTCACAAGCAGGGCGGTTTTCAATCATGTGCCATTGAGACCCAAGAGTCTGCAGGTTTTCATTCCAACCAAACACTACACCGGCTTATTTCTGATTAATTACCCCCTCTCTGGGTGAAGTTGTGCTAATTGGTGAATTCAGCTGCTGCCGTGTTTGGTTGGAATGAAAACCTGCAGACTCTTGAGCCTCGATGGTGCATGATTGTAAAGCATTTCAGGAGCAGAGAGCCGACTCGCTGCCATGCAAATGAAACCACAGCAGTGAGTGTGTGCAGCTGCAGTGATTGACAGAGGAAGAGTTGTTTGTGGCCATGCTCTCTGTCACATGACGCCGGTGTTTCCCTCCCGTCTGTCCCAGTGGAGAGGAAGTCTGTAGCTGCTTCTACATGAACGCAATTTAGTTTATTGGTAGCTGCTGCAAGAGTGATAAAGCAAAGAAAAGCTTTACAGGGGGTGACAGGGGGTCCTAGTGGTTAGATAGTCCGTCCTTCAACAAGAGGAGCTGGGTTCAACCCCTCCACCCTGCTGAAGTGTCCTTGAGCAAGACACTGAATCGCTATTAGCCCCAGCTCCTGGCCATTTCCTAACATAGCACAGTGTATTCCCTGGGAATGAATGTCAAATAAATGGCGCAAATGTACTGTAAGTGTGTTCCTCTGCTGCTAGGTTCAAACCAGCAGGTAAAGCAGCAGTATATGAAACAGAGGCTCATGGGAAACACAGGGTGAAGACACACTTCCTGTAGACCTGACGGGATCAGTCCTGTTCATGTGTTTTCCAGTCCTGGAAGCTGTGGAGTTTAACCATAGTTAGAGCCACATGGTTCCTATGTTCATGGAAATCCTTGAAAAGTCATAGAATTAAAAGAAAATGTGTTTTCCAGGCCTTGAAAACATGCATACAGTTTTGTAAACATCATGTAAATGTGCTGCTGATCTTTTCCTCCAACCAGTGAAGTGTTGAATGTTCCAGCTCGGCTGCTTGTTGATCCACTTCAGATCAGAAATGTCCTGATAGTTTCGGTCCTAAGAGATAGTTGGAGCAGAAATCAGACCTGGACATTCACACCACATGTTCAACGGAGAACAGAGACTCTGATGGATCCTGGTCCTGGAGATGCTGCTGGAGGTCCTGGGATAGTCTTGGAGTTTGATTAGCAAAAAGGAGTAAGAGCCCTGGAGCCAGGGGGGGGCTGCTTTTATTCCAAAACATCATCCATCCATGTTGGATTAAATGAAGCTCATCGTTCAATATCTGTAAACTACATGATTGATAAAATACCTTCTATACTAAAATATTATATTTAAATAAAACTAATGAAATATAGTTCCTTACTATCCTTTAAACCAGTGATTGGCAGTGATTTTGTGATAATTGGTGTTGGTGGTTTATTAAGACACCTGACTGGAGAACAAGGCTCTCCAGGTTTCCAGCACCTCTGGATGTTCTCCTGCTGTGCTGGACCTGGACTCCATCGTTTCCCCATCAGGTGTGAAGGGTCATTTCCTCTCTGGGTTACTAGCCCTGGTTGACCCTGCAGCTCCCAGGCTGGATGTCTGCTGCTGTTAACAGTGGAAAGCTGCGGTGCATTACAGGGAAGTTGGAGTCTACTGCACCAGTGTGTCAGATAGACTGAGAATGGGTGTGTTTCAGTTTGGTAACCAGGCACTACTCTTAGTTATCAGACGGACTTTGGACTCGACGCTCCACTCCTCTCTTGGTGGATGCCAGCCGTTCTCAAGCTATGGGTCGGGGCCCGAAATAGGTCCCAAGTCTGTTTATGTTGGGTCCAACATGACCAGAGAACCAGTATGTTTTAGTGAACCTGGCTGAGACACTAGATGTATTCATCTATCTGACAGGGACGATGCAGATTAATAAACCTTTATGTTAACATGCCAGAGTTAGTCAGAGAGGCTAGTTTTCATCTGCAGTCCCTGGCCTGATGTCATTAATAACTACCTGGAGTGAAAAGCAATCAACAACTCAACCAGCGACATGCAGCAGAGAGTCAGTGACAGGATGTTAAAACACACAAGGACATAGGAAATGCTCACTGAGAGCAACCGTGGTGCCCACAGTAAAAAGCCACAGGACGGCGTTAACCAAGACAGATGCAGGCGGTATATATGGACAGTTGGGAAAGACATGGACAGACGGACGGGGGGTGGGGGGCTCCTGGTGTGATAGAGGCCTTGTAGGAATGGACTGGTAGGCCACAGTTGGACCAGGACAATGTGACCAGAGCCCTGTGTGGTGACTCAGTGTTAGTAGAAACCCCCACCCAGCCCACAAGCTGAGTCATCACTCTGTGTGTGTGTGTGTGTGTGTGTGTGTGTGTGTGTGTGTGTGTGTGTGTGTGTGTGTGTGTGTGTGTGTGTGTGTGTGTGTGTGTGTGTACAATACTGGACATTGTCAGGAAGCCCTCCTAGCTCTCCATCTTCCAGTGTCAACAGCAGCCATTGTGTTGTTGCTGGTGGAGCCGCTCCGTTACAACAATGATTCACTGGAGTTAAACATCATCTGGTTCAGGCCGCGTTGAACTGTCAGGATTGGCTCCTCCGGCTAGCCGTAGTGATGTCACCCGCTGGACTTCACTTGAAAAATGCAGTGCAGATCGTCATGCTGAAAGTATGTATGCAAACTACGACAACCCGACCGAGTTCACACAAGACAGATATTGAGGCTTTAGTGGCAGAACGGCTGCCAGGGCAGTTCACTGATATTCACTGATATTCAACATGTTATTTTATGTGCCTGTTGCATCTTACAAGGTTAGAAATGAACTGGCCTTGTAAAAAGCACTGGCCAAATAAAAGACTTAAATACTTTCAGAACAGTCAGAACAACTTAGAGCACCTCATGTCTACATTAAGACATCTATAGTGTTTTTACCTGGGTGCTCCTGTTAGTAAGGAGAGTCAGAGGATGGATGGATGGATGGATGGATGGATGGATGGATGGATGGATGGATAGATAGATGGATGGATGGATAGATACTTTATTGATCCCCAGGGGGAATTCTGGGCTTGTAGCAGCATAACAGTATCAACAAGAAACCGAATGTACAAAATTCAAAAGCCTAATTGCTAAAAAAACAACAACAAAAAAACTCCGGTACCAGGTGACACAGAACCAGGATGTACCATGACTCATGATGTTCTCCTTTATGTCACAGTGAATTAGCACAAGAGTTAAAACCTTTTTCCAAGCCTGACATAGCTTTCAGTTCCACTGTGAATCTCTCAAGCTAAATGCTGGTGAATGTTAGTCAGTGGTTGGTAAGTTAGTGGACTCTATTCTCAACGTCTAAACAGTTTTGTCGGTGATGATGGACAAACTGTAATGTAAGGAGGCGGCCGGACAGAACCAGATCAAGTATGAAGGTCGTATATGGATCCTCCCCGTTCTTCATCTGACTGGACACATTAATTCAAAAGGCGGTGGATAACCACAAACAAGCTCCGCCTTCGCCGTCTAGTTGACAGGTAACGTGTGATTGTGCATACTGCCGTCCGACAAACGTTCAAATGGTTTTAACTTTTGACGTACGAAGAAATACGGACCAACGCTGCACAAGGACGGAGAGACTGTTCTCTCCGTCACTAGCAGCCTATAGAGAAGACCTACAGACATCGGCTCAGTCGGTCTTGGAGGATCCAACATCTCCAACATCTCCAGTACTTGCCGGTGGAGCTGCTGAGACTAGTGACGGATGAATGAACTACAACTCAGTTCAAATGGTCTCAAACGGAGTCCTGCAGTCCAGGGATGGAATTTAAGGATTTCAGTGGTTGGGGAGGGTGGGGTTAGATTAGGGGTGAGGTTGGGTTTAGATTAGGGGTGAGGTTGGGTTAGGGGTGAGGTTGGGTTTAGATTAGGGGTGAGGTTGGGTTAGGGATGAGGTTGGGTTTAGATTAGGGGTGAGGTTGGGTTAGGGGTGAGGTTGGGTTTAGATTAGGGGTGAGGTTGGGTTAGGAGTGAGTTTGGGTTTAGATTAGGGGTGAGGTTGGGTTAGGAGTGAGGTTGGGTTTAGATTAGGGGTGAGGTTGGGTTTAGATTAGGGGTGAGGTTGGGTTAGGGGTGAGGTTGGGTTTAGATTAGGGGTGAGGTTGGGTTAGGAGTGAGTTTGGGTTTAGATTAGGGGTGAGATTGGGTTTAGATTAGGGGTGAGGTTGGGTTAGGGGTGGGGTTAGGGGTGAGGTTGGGTTAGGGGTGGGGTTGGGTTTAGATTAGGGGTGAGGTTGGGTTTAGATTAGGGGTGAGGTTGGGTTAGGGGTGAGGTTGGGTTTAGATTAGGGGTGAGGTTGAGTTTAGATTAGGGGTGAGGTTGGGTTAGGGGTGAGGTTGGGTTTAGATTAGGGGTGAGGTTGGGTTAGGGGTGAGTTTGGGTTTAGATTAGGGGTGAGGTTGGGTTAGGAGTGAGTTTGGGTTTAGATTAGGGGTGAGGTTGGGTTAGGAGTGAGTTTGGGTTTAGATTAGGGGTGAGGTTGGGTTTAGATTAGGGGTGAGGTTGGGTTAGGGGTGAGGTTGGGTTTAGATTAGGGGTGAGGTTGGGTTAGGAGTGAGTTTGGGTTTAGATTAGGGGTGAGGTTGGGTTAGGAGTGAGGTTGGGTTTAGATTAGGGGTGAGGTTGGGTTTAGATTAGGGGTGAGGTTGGGTTAGGGGTGAGGTTGGGTTTAGATTAGGGGTGAGGTTGGGTTAGGAGTGAGTTTGGGTTTAGATTAGGGGTGAGATTGGGTTTAGATTAGGGGTGAGGTTGGGTTTAGATTAGGGGTGAGGTTGGGTTAGGGGTGGGGTTAGGGGTGAGGTTGGGTTAGGGGTGGGGTTGGGTTTAGATTAGGGGTGAGGTTGGGTTTAGATTAGGGGTGAGGTTGGGTTTAGATTAGGGGTGAGGTTGGGTTAGGGGTGAGGTTGGGTTTAGATTAGGGGTGAGGTTGAGTTTAGATTAGGGGTGAGGTTGGGTTTAGATTAGGGGTGAGGTTGAGTTTAGATTAGGGGTGAGGTTGGGTTAGGGGTGAGGTTGGGTTTAGATTAGGGGTGAGGTTGGGTTAGGGGTGAGTTTGGGTTTAGATTAGGGGTGAGGTTGGGTTAGGAGTGAGTTTGGGTTTAGATTAGGGGTGAGGTTGGGTTAGGAGTGAGTTTGGGTTTAGATTAGGGGTGAGGTTGGGTTTAGATTAGGGGTGAGGTTGGGTTAGGGGTGAGGGTACTCGAGGCTTACATGAACAGCAAGGCTTGTTTCAGAGAGTGTGTTGACTTCCAGAACAAAACTTCTGATTGGTGGAGCTGACTACAGGCTAGTGTTACCTGACTTCTGATTGGTGGAGCTGTCTGCAGGCTCTAGGGACTCATGTACCCATAATGCAAGGAATTTGGCGTGCTCTCCCCCCTGCCACTAGCTCTTTTGTACTGCCCCCCCCATGGTCCATAGACATGGTAATGAGGTAGATGTGGCTCGGGTGGGTGGGAGTCGGGGGAGGCGCTGATGGTTACTGAGGAGGGAGGGAGGGGAGGTAGGAGGACTCAGACCAGTTTAACAGGTTTATCAAGTTAGGGTGAGTCACCAGAGTTTCCTTTTCCTGAGGGGAGACACACTGCTGTCTGTCTCTCTGCTGTCTGTCTCTCTGCTGTCTGTCTCTCTGCTGTCTGTCTCTCTGCTGTCTGTCTGTCTCTCTCTGCCTGTCTGTCTCTCTGCCTGTCTCTCTCTCTGCCTGTCTGTCTCTCTGCCTGTCTGTCTCTCTCTGCCTGTCTGTCTCTCTCTGCCTGTCTGTCTCTCCCTGCCTGTCTCTCCCTCTCAGCAGTGTGTGTGTGTTCTGTGAAGCTACACATACCAGACATGATGAAACGATCCATGTGCAGATTGCCTCTGTGTTCAAATACCTTCCAGTAGAGTCCACCATGTTGTTGAGGCAGAGCACTAACACTGCCAGGTTTGTGGTTCAATTCCCTAGAGCAAGGCGTTAACACTGCCGGGGTTGGGGGTTCAATTCCCTAGAGCAAGGGGTTAACACTGTCAGGGTTTGGGGTTCAATTCCCTTTTTTCTTCTGTAGGTACTTTAAGGTGCTTGAGATAAAAGCCTAAATGTCAGTTATATGGCCCCCGTTGGCCCGGCCCGGCCCCCGTTGGCCCGGCCCGGCCCCCGTTCCCGTTGGCCCGGCCCGGCCCCCGTTGGCCCGGCCCGGCCCCCGTTGGCCTTCCTCTGCCTTAGAAAGGAAAATAAAAATGCAGTAACTTGAACTTAGAGACTGAATGAGAGTAGTCATGTGGGTTGTCAGGAGGATGAGATGGAGACGAACCTCTTAGCACGTCAATAAAACAACACATTCTCTAAGATCGTCCAAGTTTGTCTGGGAGGTAAAAAACAAAACGTCAAAGCCGTTTCTCTCAGTTGTACAATCTGAGCTGGTGGTGCTTTGTAGATGAAGCTCCATCGCTAAATAATCAACGTGTTACCGGCGGCTGTCTGGCCGGGGATCCACTGCCCACCATGTTAAAATGTTCAGGCGCTCCTGGAAGCGGTCCAGACCAGCCAGATAAACTATTCATGTTTTGAAAGAGTTTCCCATTCCATTTGTCTGAGTAAAGAGGACTCGGCCCAGCGACTCCACGCCCGTTTACTACCAGTTCAAGACACGGCTGTAGGCCCTACACCGCAGAATACAAGGACCAACGTGGCTTTCATGCAGCTTCACCCCTTTTTACACAATCTTGTCTCGGTTGTGTTGAAGTTTAAACCTTCTTTTAGCTTCTCCTCTCCTTCATGACTGAAGTGGATTTAACTGGAAAATCACTGAATGAGCTTTACCTGGGTTCACCGGGTCAGTCTGCTTCATGGAGAGTTGATAGCCACAGTAACTACAGTACTTCTGACTGGTGGTACTACCCAACCTGACTGCATCTGATTGCTGGTAGCTGTTATGGGTTCTAGTCAGTTGGGTAGTACCATCACATACTGGAGGGGGTTCTGTCTGGTCTGTCTGTCCATCCTGCTAGCTGGGATGTAGCCTGCAGACAGGACAGATCTGACGACCCGAGTGAGGAAGGTCTTTGTCTGGGTTATGTAAGCCTGCCTGGAGCAGATACTATTAAAGGCAGCAGCTCAAAGCCCATGCAGGCTTTACCCAGACAACGGCTGACTTTCCCTCCGTGTTTCCCTTCCATCCATTTAGCTGCAGCCCACCCCCCCCAACTACAACAATATAAATGCAATGAAAATGTATCTAAAAAAATAACAATTGCATTTATATCGTAATGTAAATATCTAAGAGCCATAATGGGTCCAGGGTCAGCCTGGGTCTCGATGATGATCATAAAAATAAATTTTCTGTAGTAGTTATCCAAAAACAGAATTTACATTACAGCAATGCATGACAACGGGAATTGTAAAATATGAGATAAAACTGGTAAATTAGTTGAAATGAGATTGAAAGAAATGAGTCGGATATTACCACCACCTTCCACACAAGGAGGAAGGAGGAAACACCGGCTGGGTGTTGACTCCAACTCCTCAGTAAACTAGAGGGAGGAAAACTATCCAACTCCCTCCTTTCTCTGCCTGAAGAGAGAGACGTTCAGAGTAGGACATATTTACTGTTTATGATGAGAGAGACGTGATGAACTCATGGAGTGGATTGTCAGGCAGGTATCCCAGACACTGGGATGACAGATCGATTCATATTTTTAGATTTTTATTTGATTAATTCCATTTATTTAACTTTATTTTATCTATAGAACTTATAGATATTTCAATTTATTTTGATTTCTTTTTGATACCCTATCCCCCCTCCACAGGGAGGTCAGGGTCAGTGTCTTGCTCATGGACACTTCAGCAGGGTGGGGTCCTCCCTACTCAATGCACCACTTATTGTTAATAACTGGGTGTTACTACTGTAGTAATAAGTGGGTGTTAATGTTATAACTGGTTCTGGTCATCTCTCTAGTTGCAGGAGACGGTGAAGAGGAAGTTGGAGAGCGCTGGTTCCCCGCTGGGCCGAGATCAGGTCAACGGCTTCAGCGACGGCTTCCCCCCCAACAAGAAGTCCTGTCTCGACAACGGCACTGCCAACGGCTCCCCGCTGGACACCAAGCTGGGGATCAGCGACTCGCTGGCCTCCAACGGGACCCACGGACCAACGGGGGAGTCGGCGGACGGCGGAGGGGAGCAGGACTTCCGGCTGAAGGAGCTGAAGCAGGAGCCGGACGACATCCTACCCTGCATGCTGCCGGCGGGAGGAGGCGCCAACAACAGCCTGTTCCCCGACCTCAACCTGAACGAGCAGGAGTGGACGGAGCTGATGGAGGAGCTGAACCGCTCCGTGGCCTACGAGGACATCCAGGACATCCTGAACGACGGCTTCGAGGACCGCAAGGACACGCCCTGACCTGACGTCGACAGGTGCTGGCGTGGGGGTTGGAGGCGGAGCAGCAGGAGGGGGAGGAGGTTCCCAGGTGCCTCCAGGCCAGTCCTCCCAAGGCCTCCTCCCTCTGGATCTGGCCAATGTGAAGACTGAGTTCTCCCCGGCCTCGGTAGCCTTCGATCCAGACTCTCGCACCGGCTCCCCCCACGTCAGGCCCACGTCTTCCGGACCTCCTCCACTCCCCAACAGCTCCCCTGTTGCCTCCTCCTCAGCCTCCTCCCCGGCCCTGCCCCAGTCGGCTCCTCCCCCCAGGCAGCTCCAGCCTCCAAACCACCTCCTCGCCCCAGGCCCCCCGGCCCCCAAAGACCTGTCCCCCGCCCAGCAGCTCCAGCAGCTGGCCGCCCAGCAGCAGAGAGCCCAGCACCTCCACAGCCAGCTGCAGCACAAACAGCAGCAACAGGGGGCCAAGTTCCACGCCCAGGGGCCCCATGCCCACCCCCCACCCTGGTCGCAGACCACCAACCCCTCCCAGAGCCCACTAGGGGGCGCCTTTGTTATGGACAAGCCCACAAGCCCCTCCCTGTACCCCCAAGACTTCAATCCCAACACTCCCAAGCAGCTGCTGATGCCTGGCCAGCCCAACAAGGGCTCTCCCAAGGCGGGGGCCGGGGGTTACATGCAGGGGCCCGGGGGCCACCCCAATATGCTGGGTCACCCGGCATCAGGGCCCCCTCTCAGCCACCCGCCAGCGCCAGGAGCCCAGGCACCATCCTCCATCTTGAACTACAGCAACACCAAGCCTCTATCACACTTCGAGGCTGGGGGCCCGGGGCCTGGACCGCCAAGGCCCCCCAACACCCAGAGCCAGAACAAGGCAGCCCTGCTGTCGCTGCTCAGACAACAGCAGCAGATGAAGCAGAAGAACAACATGGCCTTCCGCCCGCACATACCACACACACAGGTAATATAATAATTCACTTTATGGCAGCTTGGGGATCCATGCCTTGCTCAAGGGCCCTTTGGCAGTGGAGGACACAGCAGGTTTCATGGTGTTCTGAAAGGACTTCTGATCCAGAGAGACTCCACTGAGGTCAACAGTAGAATCAGCTTCAATTCCTAGATCAGAAGCTACCAAAACTAAGGAGGTCAGAGGTCAGAGGTCACAGTGAGAATATACTGACTTAGATTGTTAGAATGTCAGCTAGACAATAAACCTTTATCTCGTGACCATAGTAGCAGATTCATCCCAACATCCACCGGCGGCTCCAACTGGGTTTACATTAGAACAGGATGATGGTTGTCACCTGTAGTCCAGACTAACTAACCACACTAACTAAGTAACCAGACTAACTATCCAGACTAACTAACCAGTATTTGTCTGGTTGTTTCCCAGCAACACAACCATCTCAGTTCCTCAGTGTTGAGGCTTGTTAACAGACATGGTCTGACCTCAGGCAGGAAGTTCACCTCAGTGGGTGATTTACCGTATCCTGGACAGTTCATTAGGTTCCATTTATTTTAGTTTTCAAAATTAATAATAGTTAATAATTGTAGAATATTGCCAATATTGAAACAACAATAATAATAATAATAATAATCATCTTTATTTCTACAGCACTTTTCAAAACAAAGGTGCAAAGTGTTTCACAGAAGAAAGAACACTGATGTGTTAAACAGTAAAACGCCATAAAACAAAAGGAATAAATATCAGGCAACAACAATAAAACGAGAATACAGAAAGGGTAGGGGTGGGCGGTATACCGGTTCAACCGTTATACCGCCCACCCCTAAGAAAGGGCTTATGTTCACTCTTATGTTCACTGTTGAACTCAAGATGTTACTTCAGATGCCAAACGTAATTTTTGTCCCTTCAAATCATGAAGAGTAATTATTGTGATTTCAATCATCAGCCCAGCGACTAGAAAGAAAACACAAGGACTAGTAAGGACTAGTAAGTTGTCTGTTTGACTGTAGATGATGCTGTCTGCTAAATGACTAGAATGAAACGTGGAAAGGCTTTCTTCTTGTTTTGGGGTTTTGAGGAGACTTTTTGAGAAGCTGTCTCTTTGTCTCAGTTGATGTTTCTCTTCTCCTATTCTCAGTTCTTTATCATTTGAATGTGCAGATGAACTGAAATCTAGTGTCTCTTGAGACACACACTAACCCTCCAGGAGTTAGCCACAGTTAGCATCCACGCTAACGACCACAACAACACTACAACAATAACACCTACAAGGACCGATTAGTGTTTCCCAGCCCTGCTTTCATAACCAGGCCTGCAGCACATTCCAGGACCATGCAACACACACACACACACACACACACACACACACACACACAGTGGACCACCACACAACAAAACAAAGGCCTCCCTCCAGCAGAGACTAGCTCTGCTTCTTTCCCCAGAACTGAAGGAAGGGTTGCAGGTTGACCAGCTGCCTGCAAGTTCTTAACATGTTTTAACTGAATTATCTGAAATAGTGTTCAATTTAACTTGGAGGAAACTGGAGTCCGACTCAGAGGATGTAGAGACATCTGATCCCTGAAGCCAGCCCGTATGGGGGTTGATGTAGGTCTGCTTTATACACACACACCCAGAGAGTCGCTGGTATATGATGAGTATGGTGAACGATGAGATCCTGTTAAAGCCGAGTGCTTCTGCTGGCACTCAGAAAACAGTTTATACTTTAAGAAGCAGGCCTGTGATAACGAAACCTCATTTGGCTTTACTAGGGAGAGACAGGATGACCACCAGTCCATGGTGAGACCAGAGTCTGCTGGTCTGCTGATGTTTCTTTCTTTACTTCCCTGTATTGGGCAGCAGGGCGTTGTACAGACTAGAGAATCTGCCCTTGATTTGGAAAATAAAACTGTAGCTGTATCAGAGTATACATCTGCACAGAAAAGGCATCATTTTTAAAACCTTTGAAACCATTATCAGACTCATGGGCCTTTTAACCATATTTACAAACGTTCAATCCTTTAGATAATTCATTTTAAAACCTTTTAAGATGTTTTAAGGCCCTGCAGACCCGGTCAACCTGCCGGGCTCTGAGTCTGGTCTGGTCTGGGTGGTGTTTAGCTGTGTGCTGCTCAGTTTACTGTCCAGCATCCAGGCCAGAAATGTCTTTCTGCGTGCTCAGAGGAGGAAAACAACGTTCTAGTCACCACAAGTTGTGATTAACATTTAAAGATGGCTGTATGAAAAGAAGACCTGCATCCAGGATCACCAATTGGTCACCCGCTATACTGGCTGTTTGAGAACGTCTGTTAGAAACAGTCTTTGGTCTTTGCCTGTTCTCAAACTTGGTCCCTGCTGGCCACCGTACACTGTCTCTGACCATCAGCCAATCAGATCACAGCAAAACAGCTCTGTTTCTCCATGCCGAGTCACTTCATGATGAATTATAAACTGGATCTGTTTCTAGAAGTGAGTCAGCAAGTTTGAACTTCAACTCTGAATCTCTACTGAATGTTTCACAGTGTGTTTCTATGAGGAATGTATTTTATCTTGGCCGGTGAAAATATTCTGGGCAGGGTTTTGTTTACCAGCCCTTTGCAGAGCAGCCAAGAAGTTAATTTTGGAGGCTGGTTTCAGCCGCCAGCGTAGCGTCCGGTAACGCTGACCGGCTGCACCAGGACCAGCCGGACTGTCGGGGGTTAAAACGACTCTTTTCTCCGCTCAGAGAATCAAGTGAAGCCTTTTGTTCAGCCTGGTGCTGCGGAGCTGTCTTTACTGTGTGTGTGTGTGTGTGTGTGTGTGTGTGTGTGTGTGTGTGTGTGTGTGGGGGCAGCTGGTTGCTAAGGCTCACACAGGGGGTTGGGGGGGGGAGGGCAATGACAAAGCAGCCTTTCATTCTCTCTCTCTCTCTGTCTGTCTCTCTCTCTGTCTGTCTCTCTCCCTGTCTGTCTCTCTTTTTAAATATAGCTGCTCCTGCTACTAACCCACTTGTTTTGTTTTCTCTCGCGAGAAGCTCTGTTCCTCTGTTCAGTCACTCAGGATTCTCCTCTTTAAGAGTGGTGAATTATTGGTCCTGAAAACTGGTGCCATACAATAGTACATGATCACCAATATCTATAGTGACCGAAGACATTCAGTTAAACATAATCATTCAAAAGACCCCTCCCTCCTTCATCCCTCCTTCCTCCCTCCCTCCTCCTCCTCCATGACTCAGCCTGGTCCTGTGGTGAGGCTGTAGCTCCAGTCCTGTTACCAGGCCAGCTTTCCAGACCTTTCCATGCAGAGGTGGTTAGCCGGGTGGAGGAGGTGTTAAAGTCTGGAACCTGGATGTAGGAAGGAAGGAGCTCTGATGGAGTCCAGAGTTCATCAGCCAATTTGGAATTGGCTGGTGGTCGCTTCCTAACCGGGATAAATATCTGATTTTTAATGGAGCACCAAATCTAAAAGTCAGGGGTTCGTGTCTCAGACCCCCAACCAGACCCACATAAGACCACAGACCCCATTCATCAGATTTGGTCCCAGTAACCATATAGCAAGATTTTAGTTGATTTAGTATTGAATTGTAGAACCGTCTAATAATGCTAATAAAAAATAATAATAAACTCCTTAATAATAATAATAATAATAATAATAATAATAATAATAAAGGAGGTAAAGGTATAAAGGTGAAAACTGAATGCTGTTCATGAGGCCTCAGACTGGTTATGGAATTCCTGGAATATCATGGAGTTCTGAGAGGTGTCGTCCCGACAGGGACAGTCAAGGAATTTGATAAATTCTGTGTGTTTTTTCCAGGCATGTAGCAGAATGTGTTTTCCAACTTGTTTCACACATTTGTTGCATTATCTGGTTTTCAGTGGAAATCTGACTGAAACTCAACAATACCAAACCAGGAAGGAAGAACAGGTTTAGGTCATGGAAGTACTCAATGGAATTGTACCTGAGGGTCCTGGTGGGAACCCTGGTCCATACACACTGTCTGTAGAGCTTCTCACAGCTTTGAGTGTTTCCCCTCCACTGCTGGTCAGACTAGTCAACTAGTTATTTCTGAACTTATAATCTGCCTCCCTGTTTTACTGACACCAAAACCTAACTACAGACCACTTGACCCCTGGTGCTGCGCTCCCTGGTGGAGAACTACATGAATTACAACCATGTTTATTTTCAATCCCAACTTCAGCAGGACCAGAACACCTACGCTGCCCCTCCACACGGCCCGGGCTCTGCCAACACCATGGCAACTGTACCTGGAGGCAATGCCATGGCAACCCAGCCGGGGGGAAACGCCATGGCGGGTAACCACGGTAACGCAGCATACCTGACCAGCCAGGCAGCAGTGGCGGCAGCGTTGAAACAGCAGCAGCATCAACAGCAGCAGCTGCAGATCCTGGAGCAGCAGAAACAACAGCAGTACCTGTTGGGTCAGAGGCAGCAGATGATGGCTGAACAGGTACTGGACCAGCCCATTATACTGGAATACCAGCTGGTACTTTCATGTGTCTAGTCAGTTTGTTTCTAAAGAGGTTTGAATCAGACAGGTTGGTCACAAGGTGCCTTATAGAGCAACAGAGGACACAAACACAGCAGGCTGCATCACATCTTAGTTTATTAAGTTGTTCTATAAGAGGTTAACTAAAGAGTTTTATTCCAAAATGTTCATCATTCAATATATAGTTTGTAAAAGTCTCATTTAGGTACTCATTTAGAAAGTTCCATCATCTGGTTTAATGTGCGGTCAGTCATTTGAACTAAACAGTTCTCATGTTCCACACTAGAATGAGCCATTTCCTTATGGGAGTTTCACAGCTCAGCATTGGGTCAGTACACATGGGTTGATAACGGTTGTTGGTTTAAAACACGTCTTCACCTCTACAAACTAACAGTTGTTCTTTTCCAAGAACGTACAAAAATAACAACAGTTTTCTGATACAGCGGAGGAGAAAACAATCCTTGACAGCAGCAACGATGAAGAGAAGGCTCAAAATTCAGAAGCGTGTCCTTAATATGACAAAACACACATATCATCTGTTTCCAGATATAACAGTGAGTTAGAGCAGTGGTTCTCCACCGTGGTCCATGGAGTCAAACAGTCTGCAGGTTTTCACAACCAGAATCTATTCCAAGTTGTCGATAGACGCTTTTTCAACATTTTAAGTTGGCTTACATTTACGTGGGCTAACGTTATGATATTATAAAACACAGTGCACATTTTTCTCACATGAACATATAGAAACATTGCAACTCACCAACGCCTCTGAACCAGTGTTTTCCTGCAACAAGCCGGTCCCAGCGAGGGGTGATGGGAGACGGTGACACCGGCAGTGTGTTCCTAATGTCCAATCTACTCCGTCATTTTGTCTTTATTGCAGTCATAGACAGGACCACGTTTTTTTCCTTATTTCAAAATATGTAGCCTGGTAGCAAATGTTGCGCATCCCGCTGGTTGGGAACCCCTGCCCTAGAGGATATTCTCTACTCGGATCATTGAAACCTCAGTGGTGTACCTGGACACAGTAAAGAGCGCCCTCTAGGGTATTATTTTCATACTAAACTCTGATAAACTAACAACCTCTGTTGGTCCATCCAGGAGAAGCAGCGTCAACAGGACCAGCAGCTCCAGAGACATCTGACCCGACCTCCTCCTCAGTACCAGGACCAACCGGGCCAACCGGCCAATCAGAACCCCTTCCCACAGCCATCGGTCAACCAGTTCACCGGTAGGACTCTCTTATCCACAGAGACTTACAGTGAGGTCAACAGTAGAACAAGCTTCCATTCCTAGATAATCAACATTATTAGCAACCAATAGTAAGAAGGTTGCGGGTCAGAGGTCACAGTATCTTGAGAATAGATGGACTAATATTCATGTGACCCTGATAAGGTGAGCTGCTGGGTTATTGCCCTCTTGTAGTAAACCTACCCAAGAGTGTCTCTAAGAACTGCACTACCCCTTGAGCTACACATGGAATAGAACTACTAACCCTGGTAGTTTCAGTGCCTTGCTCTACCCTTTGAGCTACACAGGGAATAGAACCACTAACCCTGGTCCTGTCAGTGCCTTTGAGCCAGGAAGACAGAATTGTCTCCGTTGACATCGTTAGGTTACAGAGTAGAGAAGGAATTCGCCGGTAAGGAGACACTTCTGAAAGAAAAACGGTCAGTTCAAAGTAAAGTCATGACAAGACATTGAAACTCGTTCTGAGAAGTACTAGAGTTACACCATTTCACCTTCCTCACAATGGCAGCTAGGTCTGAGACTCTTGTAGTTAGCTTGCTTTGAGACGTTTTTATTTAACCAGTTAAAGGGGCAGGACAACTTCACAGTGACTGGATGACAGGAGGAATTTGTTCTGCGGCAGGCCGTTGCTGTAAATCATTCTATATGTGTGGGAAAGGTTGTTAGAGTCAGCAACATGACACTTACTTTACTATCTGAGATATTTGTCAGTATTAGTGACCTCTATATGACCGTCCGCTGACTTAACCTGGGAACGTTTCTGTCAAACAAACAAGCCTAAAGAATGTTTCCAGTGGTAAACCCCAGACCGCGGACCAAACCCAGACTACCATCATCAAACCAAGAGTCGCCATTTAGTCAAAGGAGGGTTGATTTCACAGGGGGACGACTGACACCATAGAAGAAGGCTCTGCTGTCTGTTACGCCTCCCTTTGGGCAGCAGGGGTCTGTCTGAAAAGGCTTGTGGACCAGGTTGTTGTTGTTGTTGTGATGCTCAGGACAAACAGTTCATTGTTAGTCAGTGAATAAATAAAGCCTCCCACCGCCCCCAGTGTAAATGTTGCTTACCGCTGATTTGAATGGCAAACTAGTTGGTACAGTCCAGAGGGTTTTCCAGTTCCAGTCAACTTGCTGACGAACCCCCCTCCACCCCCAAGGCAGTTGAACTTCTGCTTGTGCTCAGTTTCATTTAGATGTAATGTAGACTTTAGTTTCCACATAATAATCTTTACTATGATAATATTTTCTTATTGAAACATTTAATTTAGACTGTCCGCTGTAGCTTTAGTAGTAGTAATAGTAATAATTGTATTATCTAAAACCAGTTAACCCTAAAGTGATTAACAGGAATGCATAAAAACAAGAATTGTAAAAAAGGAAGAGATAAAAATAGATGACACATTCAAAAGCAAATTAGTCAGAATAAAAATACATAAGACTAAAAATAAATGTCAGAAACAACACAAGATTAAAAAGTGGACAAAAACAGAAACAATTACATAAAAACAAGTCTATACAAATGTGTTAAGTAGTGATCTTCAGGCAGGAATAGAGCGAGTTGGAGTAGTCTAAACGAGATGAGATAAAACCATGGATCGTCCCTTCTATGTCTGGAGGATAAAAGCAACTTGATTTGTGATGTTTAGTAATATTTCTGTATTGGAGGACAGACTATGGAGATACAAGAATAAGATTTCTGGAGCTAAAAATATCACAATTTCGGATTTGCTATCAGTTGTAAAGAATTCTGGGACATCCAACACTTGATGTCTACACAGTTTGGATCACCAATTAATTTTAATGAGGTATAGCTAGGTGTCATCTGCATAGCAATGAAAAGAGACATTATGTTTATGAATGATGTTGCCAAGTGGAACCATGTAGAGGGAGAAAAGGAATGGGGCTTAGAATTGAACCCTGAGGGACCCCACAGGTGAATCCTGCTGAGGTAGCTGATTAACAGAGTAGGTAATATTTGAGATATAGGTCAGAGATACGTCCACGTCCATGTGGTCAATATGGCATGATTGCTGTCTAATATGCTGCACTAGGCTATAAAAGAAATAGCCAAGATGTTGATACAATACTTTTGACCACCATTGAGGCTAGTGATCATAATAACTGTGGTCACAATCAATATTCAAAATGATCTGGATTATTATTTTAGCCAGTATCATGCAGTCCTAGTTGAATTCACTGCGGACGACTAATTTACCTGTCAACGCTGAACATGCTGTGATTTTTAACCCTGTCTGCATGTTTGGTGTAAATATGTGATGTGAAGATTTTTTGGCATTGCAGTTTACAAAGTCTTCTCTTTGCTTTCACAGCCTCTTCTCAGCCAATGGGCAGTGTTGGCTCTATGGGAGGCCCGGTCCCAGGAGCCCAGCGTATGTTCTCTCAGAACCAAGGCATGATGGGAATGAACATGGGTCAGGGTGGTGGGCCAGCAGGTAGTGTAGCCCCGCCCCCAGCAGTCAGCCAGGCTGATATGAGCCTGCCATCCTGTGGAGGGGGAGGTGTAGATGTCCAACAAGTCCTCTACAACAACATAAGCCTTCACCCTAACCACCCTAACCATCCCAACCACCCCCCCCAGCAGGGCAGTTTGCAGAGGCAGGCTCTGGGACCCATGAGCGCCACCTACAGACAGAACCTTCTGGCTCAGCAGCAGCATCTCAAGACGCAGCCCAACGCAGCTATGTTGAAGCAACAGCAGTTAGCTGCTGCCCGGATGCCAGGCTCCATGCCAAATAATATAGGAGCGAACATGCCCAGCTCCATGACCAGCTCCATGCCTGGTGGCATGCAGGGTGCCCAGGGTGCAGCTTGGCAGCAGGCGCTGGCCAACCAGCCTCCCAACAGTAACGCAGGCCTGCCCCCCAACGCCTTTAGCAACCCCCCTAACCCCTTCCACATGCAGCAGCCCCGCATGTCCAAGATGCCACCAGGCGCCGCTCCCTTTGGTGCCAACCCCAGTGGCCGTCCCCTGGGGGGTTTGAACCCTGGGCAGCAGATGATGCAGGCTGCCCAGCAGAGGGCACCTCCCAACCCTCAGGCCCTCGGCCAACCGCTGGCCAACCAGCAGCAGACTCAGCAACAACAAGCCAACCAGAACCAGGCTGTCCTCCCCGACCTGGGGGCGTTTGGACAGCCACAGGGCAATGGTCGCCAGGGACTGCAGTGTAACCAGGGGTACCAGGTCAATCGGACTGCCAGTCAGCAACAGCAGCAACAGTTGTCATTTGGTTACAACGCAGTGGCGGGGAGTTTCCCCGGTGAGAGCGAGCTGGTTGACTCCCTGCTGAAGGGTCAGAGCACCCAGGAGTGGATGGACGATCTGGATGAACTGCTAGCTAGCCAACACTAACTCACTACACCTACCAGCATCTAGTCCACCTAAACCCAGCTGAGTTGTATGGGTGTATCTAGATGTTGGAAATGGGGCCGCTGACGCCTTTCTAAAGCAGCTGTGTTGAAAAGTTAGATTTCTGAAAGGAAGGCCAAGTTGACCTGGATTCAAACACTGTTAAGATCTGTTGATACAGAGAGGAGACCAATGTCTAAACATAGAACAGAGATATGCAGCTACTGCAGGATGCGAGATGACCACCAGTCAAATGGTTGTTAATCGTGGTCAAGTTGGGGATTTACCAGACGCTGACCTGGGGACAAAATGTTTCCTACCCTGATATAATGAGATACAAGCCAACTGCCAATCCATTGCAATGAAGAAATAAGGGCAAACTGGGTGCACCTGGTGGTTAGAGAGACATCACAGGTTCAATTCCCCCAACAGCCAATGTGTGTCTGTTGAAGTGACCTTGATAATGAGGTCAGAGGTCAAGGTCAGCTACAGAACAGCACCCCTGGAGCTGATAGGGATTCAGTGTCTTGCTCAAGGACACTTCAGCACACTGGATGTTTGCTGTCAGTAGATTGAACCCAGGTCTGCTGGTTCAAAGGCGGTTTCTCACTTCACCACCCGGCTGCCCTTGAGCAAGACAATGACTCACTACCTGCTCATTGTATGTCATTCTGGCTAAGAGTGTCAGATAAACGCCTGAAACATGAAATGAATGAGATCCATCAACTGACACATCGGTAGAAGTTAAAACCAGTCCAGTCACTGTTGAGCTTCGCCCTTCTGTTCTGTCCTGTGTGGAGAGAATGTGACTCCAAACTCCATTCAAAGATCTTGGAATTTAATGTTTCCTTGCTTACTGGCAAACTTTCATAGCTGGTAGAAGATGACTTGAGACATTTTACAGATCGTCATGATCCACTAAGCAGCACTTCATTTCAGTAAAATGTCAACCTTTTAGATTTGGTTCTCGTTTGGTTTTGGCTCGTTGTGGTGGAAGAAGACGGCGGGAAAAACAGGCAAACCATTTCTTAAAGTTGATATTTTATTGGGACCAATGCTGCTATCGGATGTTCACCACGTTGGAGAGGCTCTTAGTCTTTATGGTATGTCTGTTTGCCGATGAGCAAGGCGGCGTTACTGCCATTTTCAAATGGGGTTTGGCATTTCATTCTGCTAACGAGAGAGTAGAACATGTCGGGGCTATGTTGAGCTATTTCTAAAGACTATGGTGAGTGTATGTGTATATGGAGATAAAAATAGTGTGTATATACTATATGTATATATACAGTTTGATATTGGTGACTGGAGATAGATGGAGGCGTCACAGGTCCAAACCCTGTGATGAGACAGGAACTAGACTAAGACTACTACTGAACCTGTGGCTCAGTGCGAAACCACTGTACCTGTGTCCTGCCCCGACAGCGCCACCTAGGGCTGGCTAGCAGAAAACCATACAGATGGACTGCCAGTGCCATACCAATTTTTGGTAGCAGCATATATGGAAGTATTTATGGAAGGTAAAGACCTGAAAAGCTTCTTAAGGGTTGGGTTAATGTACAACTAGACCTCATTTTTATGTAATTTCTACTGAGGAAATGAATTGATTCTGTTCAGAGAAGCAGGTGGATGTGTAAATGTTACACAGAAACTAATGGACTTGATGACATAATGGAGATGGGGATTGAAAACAGTCATTTTTACAACTGGTGTCCAAAATATCCAACCATAACTAGAAGCAACACAGACCAACAGAGACAGAGATACCAACACACTGTAGCTCCTATTCCAACCCACCCAACACCATGAAGCCTGAGCTCAGCACCAGGAGCTCGGCACCAGGAGGCCAGCACCAGGAGGCCCGTCTGGTTTCACCTCCTCGTTCCTCTGAGCTGCTTTGTTTGGTGTTGTGGCCTTCAATGCAAATCTTAGCGGCGCCGAGCGGTGTCAGAGCTCCTCTTCCTGCTGTACTGATGGACGGCCACAGAAACACAATAGAGCTGTTGTTACTGTGACGTCTCTCACCAGTAGTCCTCCAACATGGCTGACATTTACTGTTCCTGTCCTACTGATGTTAAAGAAAACAGGCAACATGATGTCATCTTAACTTTTAGCTTCAGAACTTCCAGTTTTTAAACCCGGAAGTCATTTCTTCCACCGTTGAGTTCAGACCTGGCTGGAGCGATGTGAAGCTCCAGGTGCCTGCAGGTTCCCGGTTCCTCATCCCACCGATGCTGGAGGTTTCAGTAAGACGGCTTCAGGCCGATTCCAGCCACAGATGGCATCACAACCAACTAGTCACCATTTCCCATTAGCATTTTAAACCTGGATGATGTCCTGTGGTGAGAACTGGTCGAACTAACAGACACCAGCAGCAGCCAATGAGGGTTGAGAGCAACAGAAAGGAAACGAGTGTGGAAAGAGAAATGCTCCGCCACCATGTTGGTTTTGGTTTTTGAAAGTTTGTTTTTGCCAGATTGGAGGGTTGAACTCAGGTAGCGGCAAATCCATCTGGTCGGCAAGCGTGTAATGTTTAAGGTGGACCGATGACCGGGGTCTGTTTAAGGTGGAATGATGACAGGTTCTGTTTAAGGTGGAATGATGACTGGTTCTGTTTAAGGTGGAATGATGACAGGTTCTGTTTAAGGTGGAATGATGACAGGTTCTGTTTAAGGTGGAACGACCGGGTTGTTCTCTCTACTGTACTGTTCTGAGTTGTTCAGAGTGTATGAATTTGTTTTTTGCAAATATGTCTGTTTTATTTTGAAAGATGCATTATCGCTCAAAGATGCTTGGGGCTGTTTCATGTTTCATGTTTCTTCCAAATCCGTAGCTGCCAATCTTTTCCCTTCAGCTTCCAGCCGACTCAAAGACCTGGGTTTCTGTTTTCTAACGGTTGTGCGGGGTCTGTGTAAATGTCTATAAATATATTTTTTGTATGTATGCCTTTCCTAATGTTCCGGAGAAGATAGATGTTATTTTTATATATTGCAGCGGATTTTTTGTAAGTATTTTATACTTTTGATATGGTTCTGTAAAACAAGAGTATTATGTAAATATAGTTCTTTAGAAACTGGCTTGGCGTCTCGTCTCTCTCACTGTGTGTGTGTGTGTGTGTGAGACTGTGTGTGTGTGTGTGTGTGTGACTGTGTGTGTGCGCGCAGTTGTACTTTACTGTTTCTTGTTCTGTCCATTTATAATTTCACAACATTCATCAGTTTTGTTTTATTTTAGTTAAATTCCAGTTCCAATTCTCGCGTTGAGTCTTACTGTGTCTTTGTGAAACCTGCAGACATCCAGTCAGTCAGCAACACATCTGATGAGTTAATAACTAAAGGTGATCATGATGGTGACCAGCACTCACACCCCAACGCTCACCAGGTTGACCACTGGTATTCTGAGGTGTCTTCCAGACAGGAAGTCAGTTTGCTAAACCATCAGGGAGTTTTCCAACCAGGTCACTCCAGAACATGGAGCAGAATGGGTTTCCCAACTGGTTTCACACATTCATGGAAACTCATTGAACACCAGTGGAACCCTGACCTCCTGTAGCAGCGACAGGTAACCTCATCAGATCTGGTCAAAGTGGTTTCTGGTCTGATGTGGATCGATTCTGAGATCCTTGATAGGAGAAGGAGCTCTCATCCTCATCACCTCGTCTAGTTTCTATCTTTGTCCAGTACCAGATTAATAATTGTCCTGATGGAAGTCTGTCCTGCCCCCTGTCCGTCCTGCCTCCTGCAGCCTGGTTTCAGGAAGGTGGTGTCCAGGAAGTGAGTTCCAGACCGGCAGCCTGCTGGCCACGTGAAGTCGGTTTCTTCTTGCAGAGATGCTGGAGGACATGGTTGGCCTGGCGGCGGTGTCCGTCCTGGCCGTCCTGGAGCAAGGTAGGAGGCAAGGATAGGAGAGTAGTGATGTCCTAGGACACTCAGCTGTCTCCGTTAAGGAACGAGTTTCAGTCCAGTTTGAAATGTGATGGAATTGGTTTCTATGTTGTTCTGAACCAAACTCAGGTGTCGTACAGACAAAAGACGTTGCAGGACTTTAAGAGCGAGAGAGAGAAAATATCAGTGTGTGATGCTTGAGTCACCTCAACCTGCAGGCTGTATTATCAGTGTAATCATACCAGAGAAAAGATCTGTTCATGTTTGTGTGAGTAAATGAAGGAGTGACTCCATGTGTCTGGACTGTATTTGCATCCATTTGAATGTGTGTGTGTGTGTGTGTGTGTGTGTGTGTGTGCGTGCGCTCCCCTGTTCTGTTCTCCAGCCTATTTCACCCTGCAGGTGATCTACGCCAGGAGGAAGTACTCTGTGGCTCCGCCCTCCACCGTTGGACCGCCGGAGTTCCAGCGGATCTACCGAGCCCAGTCAGTCTGAAACTCTGGTTCAACCTGCGGTCCTGGGACCTCCGGGGGTCCTCGGGGTCTTAATGTCTAAATTTAAGATTGACAATGCGACAGTTCTGTAGTTCTACACTGAATCATATTGAACTACAAAACTCTCCAGGTGGCTCCCTGATGTGGATCTGTTGGTCCAGTCTGGGAGCCCTGGTCTGAAATGGCCTTATTATTGCTATTACTATTATTATTATTATAGGTCAAAGGTCAAACGTTTGGGGCGACAAAAGAAGTGTCTTAATAAGAAACAAAATGTCTCCAGCAGCTGAAACATTAATATTGATTAACATTCAATTAATATCATCTAATGATTAATAACCTAATTATGTTGTTATTATCCATCATATTAAGACATGAATCATACTTTAGTAATATTTAGTTATTTGTATGTAATAAATGTGTATTTTATAACTGTCCACTGAGTATTATCACATTTATTAATATTATTTCTAAATGTGTTGAATTCCTCCAGATCAAACTGTGCAGAGTATTTCCCGATCTTCATCACAGTCCTGTGGACGGCCGGCCTCTTCTTCAACCCAGGTAGACTGAGAAACATTGAAATATGATAGAGAATAACAGAATGATAGTATTAGTATATCTAATAGTATATATAATATAGTGTGTATATATAATAGTATATATAATATAGTGTATATAATATAGTGTATATAATAGTATATCTAATATAGTGTATCTAATATAGTGTATATATAATAGTGTATATATAATATAGTGTATATATAATAGTATATCTAATAGTATATATAATATAGTATATATATAATAGTATATATAATATAGTGTGTATATATAATAGTATATATAATAGTATATATAATATAGTATATACTAGTATATCTAATAGTATATGTAATAGTATATGTAATAGTATTTGTAAATGTGTTCTGTCTGCAGCTCTGTCTTCTCTCTGCGGTCTTCTCTATTTATACGGACGCTTCCTTTACTTCCGTGGATATTCTCAGTCAGCAGATGGACGGTAGGGGGCTGTCTGTCTGTCTGTCTGTCTGTCTGTCTGGCTGGCTGTCTGGCTGTCTGTGTCTCTGTCTCTGTCTCTCTCTCTGTCTCTCTCTGTCTCTCTCTCTGTCTCTCTCTCTGTCTCGCTCTCTGTCTCGCTCTCTCTGTCTCTCTCTCTCTCTCTCTCTCTCTCTCTCTCTCTCTCTCTCTCTCTCTGTCTCTCTCTCTCTCTCTGTCTCTCTCTCTGTCTCGCTCTCTCTGTCTCTCTCTCTGTCTGGCTCTCTCTCTCTCTCTCTCTCTCTCACTCAATGAGCGTAAGATAATTATACATACATCATGTGATTGTCTAACTGACTCTCTCTCTCTCTCTCTCTCTCTCTCTCTCTCTCTCTCTCTCTCTCCCCCCCCCCCCCCACCTCCCCCAGTCTAGCTCCTCTGTATTTCAGTGCTCAGGTTCTCTGGGTTCTCATTGGTTTCTCCTCCCTCGGTGTTCTCTCCTCGCTCTGTCGCTTCTACCTGAACCTGGACCTCCTCCAGCACCTCCTCTCTGCTGAAGCCTGAGCTCGGAGGAGGAGGAGGAGGAGGAGGAGGAACCTGTGGGCTGATGAACCCCCAGGTCAAAGGTCAAAAGTTTCAGGGATTTTCAGGGAGTTAATATCTGATCATCAGTTCATCTGTCTAGTATCTACAGCTATATTATTAATGTTCACCAGCAGGTGGCGCCACAGACTATCTGGCAGTGGACAACACATTGAGTTGGACTGGTAGTTTAGCTTTAGTTAGGATGGATTTTATCTTCATTGTTTTGTTCAAAGTGATTTCACCGTTTTTAACTTGGTTGTTATTGACACACTCAACTTGAAGGTTTTAGGTTTTGTCACTGTTTTATTTTCTATTAATGAAAAATGTTTTGAAAAATTGGTTCAACTAAACAAAATGTAAAAGTGCCATTTATACAAATTGATAATAAAAAAGAGGATTTACTGACAAAAAGATCAGATGAAACTTTATTGATCCCTGTGGGGAAATTGGGTTGTTGCAACAGCAAATATGAGTAAATGAGTAGAAAAAATGAAATCCAGCATTTTATTAGGTGTGCAAAATAACAGCAGAAACAAAGAAAAAATGATTGAAAACGTGAATATGATAATATGATATGAAATATATACGTAGTGTTTCCTGGTTTGCAGCTTCTGGTAACGTTAAACGGTTAATTGGAGTTTGGGTTTGACGATGTGGGATCCAAAGCATCGACTAATAAATAATATTGTAATATAATAACAACCTGGTCTCCGATAGATCAATAAACATGACAATATGAGACTGTCTGTTTTAAGGGTCATAAATGACTGAAGCTGCTGGAACCTGAAGCAGGTCTGAGGTTTCTTCACGTATTTGAATCAAAAGACTCTGAATGCCACGGAAACCAGATTCATTCAGAACAACTGTTGGTTTGTACATCACCTCTCCTACCTGATCCAGCTGACGGTCAGGACGGCGCCGCTCGGGTTCAAGGTGAATATTAAACTTCGTCTTGATGGAATACCAGATACCATGGAGACGGATTCAAAGACTAACACTGAAGGCAACAAGTTCACGCCCCTTCTCTGAGGGTTGTCAAAAGGCATTCTGGGAAATGTAAGAAATCACTAACTGAGGCAGACGATGCAGGTTGAGGGAAAGTGGGAACAATAAAAAGGTAAATGACAGTTGATCATAAAATAACTGAATGTTGAACATCAGACGGATCAATACAGGAAGAGGATCTCCTAACTAGCTGTCATGTGTTTTACTTGTTAGTGTCCAGTAGTGGAACCATGTTCATCCTCAGAACCGTCTTCAGTAAACTCGGGGTTTCCTCGCCCTTCGACCCCAAGCCAACCCCGATGCGAACCAACGCCTCCCTCTCCTACGACCTCGATCACATCAGCCGGGAGGCGGAGCTCAGGTCAGGAACCCCTCCCACCCTGTCGCTAGGCAACAACAGGTTCACCTTCCAGGAGAGCCGGTGGGTGGTGGAGGGCGAAGCGGGGCGACGAGGCCTCCGAGGCCGGCGCCGAGCGGGACCTGGAGACACTGAGGATGAGGAACCGGCGGCTGAAGGAGCAGAACAACCGTCTGAAGCTGGAGGTGGAGACGCTGATGGACATGCTAGCTGACATGAAGATGGCCGCCGAGGCTCGGCGCTCAGAGGCGGAAAGGAACGAGTCGAGGAATGTCCTGAGATGTTCGGACAAAAGTGATGTCCTGCAGTAAAACTTGCTTTCTTTCTTTCTCACCTGAGAATAAAGGGTGACGTTATAATTTAACTGTTTAGTTGACGCTGTCATCCACAGCAGCAGAATGAATGAATGATTGCTGTCGGGATCATGGGATATCCAACTTTCCCACCAGGAAGTGAACGTCCCCCAAGTCTACAACGCTGCAAAATAAAAATGAGATTCTTTTCAAAGGTAAAATTCTGTGTGACTGAGAGCAAAATGAAGCAGGTGGATGGAGGTCAGACGGGTCGATGTGCATCACTGACTCTGCACATTATTACAGAACAATTACATTTATAGAGCAGATGACCGAGTCTGTATCGTCCTTTACTGTTGATATGAACTGTTTTTATTCCTTTGGGTTTTGTAACTGGAATGAAGGGGTGTGTGTGTGTGTGTGTGTGTGTGTGTGTGTGTGTGTGTGTGTGTGTGTGTGTGTGTGTGTGTGTGTGTGTGTGTGTGTGTCCGTCCCCCACGCTTCTCTAAGTGAAGCCACATTAGCTGTTGGTGCCAAAACACTTCCTGCCTTAGATTACCGACCAAGTGGTCTGCAGCTGTCACACACACACACTATATTAAGGTTCTCTAAGCCACACCACATGTTGCCGGTAATTTGAGGGAAGTTTGGTTTTGAAAGACTTAACATGCATGTATTGTTCTGCCTTGTTCAAAAACAATGTGTGAAAAGAGAATGAATAGAACGATCCCCATTCTGATGTTTAGTCAGAATATTCCTCCTCCGTCTGACTGAGTGACAGTCGCTGAGACAAGGAAACATGATGGTAGTATTAGTAATGGTAACAGTAATGGCAATAGAACTGCTGTTGACCTCAGAATGTACCCATAATGCAGTGCGAGTCTACCTAGTTAGAACCAGGTTAGTTACCAGGAAACATTCCTGCTGTGTGAATTCACTTCAGATAGAAAATCAAATGAAGAAAACTCATCTCTGTTTTTTTCTGCTTTCAAGTTCGGAACCAAATCATTTGATTGAAGATCAATTAGTGGGAATGTGGAGAATGTGTGGCGTTCACTGATGCTGACAAACCGGGACAGAAGGACGCTGGTTGGTCTGTTTGACTCAAAATGTTAAAATAATATCCATAAAGTCTAAAATCTCTCTGGATCTAAAGATGTAATGTGGAAGTTATTTTTGTGTGTGTGTGTGTGTGTGTGTGTGTGTGTGTTTGTGTTGAGGGAAGATGAGGTCAGTAGGTGGGCGAAGATTCACAATCACAGGAAGAAACAAGGACAGGGTGTGTCCTTGCAGGGTTATAACACTGTTATAACACCGTTGGTTGTTTCCTCTGTTCAGTGTCGCTCAGTCAGGTAGTTTAGGTTTAGAACATGATCAGATGGTTTCATCCAGTCTCCATCTTCGTCTCCCAGCCTCACTGTAGTGTTCCTCACTGTGGTGTTCTTCACTGTGGTGTTCTTCACTGTGGTGTTCTTCACTGTAGTGTTCCTCACTGTAGTGTTCCTCACTGTGGTGTTCCTCACTGTGGTGTTCTTCACTGTGGTGTCCCTCACTGTGGTGTTCTTCACTGTGGTGTTCCTCACTGTAGTGTTCTTCACTGTGGTGTTCCTCACTGCTCTTCCCAGAGATCACCTGTCAATCAAACAGTGTGTCCAGTACTGTGACGTCTTTCTCCTTGGATTTTCTGTTGATGGAGTTTGAGTTCCTGTAGGTGGCGCTCTTTTCTTTGTCTGTTCAGCCATGGTGGCTATCGCTGCTCATGCTAACTACCCAGTTCTTCTTCTGTTGAAACGTAAAATGCATCACTTCCTGTCTCCAGAGGGTTTCTCCCAGGAAAGACCTACCTGACACCGGGTGTTGAGAGCAGCAGATGGAGAAGCTTCATGATGGTTGAGGTTGATGATGTTGAGGTCCAGAGATCAGAGGGAGGAGAGGAAGAGATGTAGAGGAACATGAGGAGGATTATTAGTTGGACACGTTCTGTTGTTTACAGATTATGAACTTCTGTTTTTATGACTGGAGCCAAACAACTGGCCTCAACAAAACAGTGTTACAAACAATACATGGGAAAGTGTGTGTGTGTGGGTGGATGGATGGATGGATGGATGGATGGATGGATGATGGAGTATTGGGGTCAAGGATGAGGATGAGGAAGTCTAACTGTAAAGGGAAACTTCCCTCTCAGAGCTGTGGCTGGATGCCAACTGTCCCTGTGTGTGTGAGAGAGAGATTCAGAAAAGTGGGCGGAGTCTAAACTGAGACAACCTGCTGTTTAGCCTATTGTCGTCTTGCAGGAAACAAATGTATTTCATGGTAAGTTTTAATTCACGTGCACAACAAGCTTTCATGTGCACGTTTATATATACATGCACATGAAAGCTTGTTGTGCACATACAAAGAGATATCAAATGTGCACGGCTACCAGGCCTCACAGTGTTGAACGCCCCTCCAGTCTGCACAATCAGCCAATCAGCTCTCAGTATCCTCATCGATAGTTTCTTACTAACAATAACTTGCATGGAAACATTTTCAGAAACGCTCTCCTCTCCTCTCCTCTCAGGACTGTTTCCTGTTTCTGTTTCCACCATCAGGCTGCTTCCTGTGACAGGAAACTTGTTCAAGGATGCAGAGAGGAGGCAAGGGAGGAGGTGAGGGAGGAGGTGAGGGAGGTTGAGGGGGTGGGATGACAGTGGATGGAGGTGAGGAGGAAGGAGGACAAATCAAGGGATGAAGGAGGAAGAGGAGAGGGAAGGGGAAGAAAGTTGGCAGAAATGTTTAAGGAAAAGGAGGAGGAGGTGGTGGTCTGAGGTCAGGGGTCACCCTGTCAACAAACAGCTCAGCTCTCCAACAGGACAATGGACCGAGGTTAACGAGTTCAGCCGGCCACAGATTGGGTGTCAACAGACCCGTGTCATCACCTGTTGTCATGTGGGATCTACCAATAGGAATACGGCTGGCAGGAAGTACTAAAGGCATGCTGGGACGCATGGTGGGGGGGTAGTAGTAGTAGTAGTAGTAGTAGTAGTAGTAGTAGTAATAGTAGTAGTAATAGTAGCAGTAGTAGTAGTAATAATAGTAGTAGTATAGTAGTAATATTGAAGCTGAATACTGTATGTAGTACTTTGTTCAGTCTGTTTCTGGAAATGAGATTTACCTGTTTTGATTTGATGGTAAAGATACAGAAGTAATTAGACCACCAGGACACACACACACACACACACACACACACACACATCCTTTTACAGGAGTGTGTGGTGTTTGTCTTCTTCCACTCTGATCCTTATCTGGCTACATGTGGGTCAGTGGACTAGCTACATCCTGCTTTCACATATGAACACACACACACACACACACACACCAACCCATTCCCCTCCATCAGGCTGTTTGTGGATGGTTGACTGACGAGTCTTCACCTGGAACAAAGAGAGACCAGGAGACTGAACCTGTTACAACATGGTGTACACATAGAAGATACTTTGATTTACAGTGACAGTAGTAGTAGTAGTAGTAGTAGTAATAATAGTACCAGTAGTAGTAATAGTAGTGTGTGAGTACAGACAGGAACCACTGCACCTCTGTTGGGGCCTCATATTGTCTGGAAAACATTTCCCAACGTGTGTGTGTGTGTGTGTGTGTGTGTGTGTGTGTGTGTGTGTGTGTGTGTGTGTGTGTGTGTGTGTGTGTGTGTGTGTGTGTGTGTGTGTGTGTGTGTGTGTGTGTGTGTGTGTGTGTGTGTGTGTGTGTGTGTGTGTGTGTGTGTGTGTGTGTGTGTGATCTGATCAGTGCAGCTATAACCACTGTAATACCATGGTAGAGTCACTATGAACCATCTGAACCATGGTAGAGTCACTGAACCATCTGAACCATGGTAGAGTCACTATGAACCATCTGAACCATGGTAGAGTCACTGAACCATCTGAACCATGGTAGAGTCACTATGAACCATCTGTACCATGGTAGAGTCACTGAACCATCTGAACCATGGTAGAGTCACTATGAACCATCTGTACCATGGTAGAGTCACTGAACCATCTGAACCATGGTAGAGTCACTATGAACCATCTGAACCATGGTAGAGTCACTATGAACCATCTGAACCATGGTAGAGTCACTGAACCATCTGAACCATGGTAGAGTCACTATGAACCATGGAGTCACTATGAACCATCTGTACCATAGTAGAGTCACTATGAACCATCTGAACCATGGTAGAGTCACTATGAACCATCTGAACCATGGTAGAGTCACTGAACCATCTGAACCATGGTAGAGTCACTATGAACCATCTGAACCATGGTAGAGTCACTATGAACCATCTGAACCATGGTAGAGTCACTATGAACCATCTGAACCATGGTAGACATCGCTGTAAAGCCCTGGACCAGTTGGATCAATGGGGCCAATGGGATCAATGGGACCAATGGGACAGTTACCACATGGTTTAGATACTGAGCACCAAAATCAAGAAAAACAAGAATTAAACATAAACACAACCAATACTTACACCATACAATACTAACACCATACAATACTAACACAACCAATACTAACACCATACAATACTAACACAACCAATACTAACACAACCAATACTAACACCATACAATACTAACACAACCAATACTAACACCATACAATACTAACACCATACAATACTAACACAACCAATACTAACACCATACAATACTAACACAACCAATACTAAGACCATACAATACTAACACAACCAATACTAACACAACCAATACTAACACCATACAATACTAACACAACCAATACTAACACAACCAATACTAACACCATACAATACTAACACAACCAATACTAACACAACCAATACTAACACCATACAATACTAACACAACCAATACTAACACCATACAATACTAACACAACCAATACTAACACAACCAATACTAACACCATACAATACTAACACAACCAATACTAACACAACCAATACTTACACCATACATACTAACACAACCAATACTAACACAACCAATACTTACACCATACAATACTAACACAACCAATACTAACACAACCAATACTAACACCATACAATACTAACACAACCAATACTTACACCATACAATACTAACACCATACATACTAACACAACCAATACTAACACAACCAATACTAACACCTTACAATACTAACACAACCAATACTAACACAACCAATACTAACACCATACAATACTAACACAACCAATACTAACACCATACAATACTAACACAACCAATACTTACACCATACAATACTAACACAACCAATACTAACACAACCAATACTTACACTATACAACACTAACACAACCAATACTAACACAACCAATACTAACACCATACAATACTAACACATACAATACTAACACCATACAATACTAACACATACAATACTAACACCATACAATACTAGCACCATACAATACTAACACCATACAATACTAACACAACCAATGCTAACACCATACAATACTAACACCATATAATACTAACACAACCAATGCTAACACCATACAATACTAACACATACAATACTAACACCATACAATACTAGCACCATACAATACTAACACCATATAATACTAACACCATACAATACTAACACATACAATACTAACACCATACAATACTAGCACCATACAATACTAACACCATACAATACTAACACAACCAATGCTAACACCATACAATACTAACACATACAATACTAACACCATACAATACTAGCACCATACAATACTAACACAACCAATACTAACACAACCAATACTAACACCATACAATACTAACACATACAATACTAACACCATACAATACTAACACATACAATACTAACACCATACAATACTAGCACCATACAATACTAACACCATACAATACTAACACAACCAATGCTAACACCATACAATACTAACACCATACAATACTAACACCATACAATACTAACACCATACAATACTAACACATACAATACTAACACCATACAATACTAGCACCATACAATACTAACACCATACAATACTAACACCATACAATACTAACACATACAATACTAACACCATACAATACTAACACCATACAATACTAACACCATACAATACTAACACATACAATACTAACACATACAATACTAACACCATACAATACTAACACCATACAATACTAACACCATACAATACTAACACCATACAATACTAACACATACCAATACTAACACCATACAATACTAACACCATACAATACTAACACCATACAATACTAACACATACAATACTAACACATACAATACTAACACCATACAATACTAACACCATACAATACTAACACCATACAATACTAACACCATACAATACTAACACCATACAATACTAACACCATACAATACTAACACCATACAATACTAACACATACAATACTAACACCATACAATACTAACACATACAATACTAACACCATACAATACTAACACCATACAATACTAACACCATACAATACTAACACATACAATACTAACACATACAATACTAACACCATACAATACTAACACCATACAATACTAACACCATACAATACTAACACATACAATACTAACACCATACAATACTAACACCATACAATACTAACACCATACAATACTAACACCATACAATACTAACACCATACAATACTAACACCATACAATACTAACACATACAATACTAACACCATACAATACTAACACATACAATACTAACACCATACAATACTAACACCATACAATACTAACACCATACAATACTAACACCATACAATACTAACACCATACAATACTAACACCATACAATACTAACACATACAATACTAACACCATACAATACTAACACCATACAATACTAACACCATACAATACTAACACATACAATACTAACACCATACAATACTAACACATACAATACTAACACCATACAATACTAACACATACATTACTAACACCATACAATACTAACACATACAATACTAACACCATACAATACTAACACATACAATACTAGCACCATACAATACTAACACCATACAATACTAACACAACCAATGCTAACACCATACAATACTAACACCATACAATACTAACACCATACAATACTAACACCATACAATACTAACACCATACAATACTAACACATACAATACTAACACCATACAATACTAACACATACAATACTAACACCATACAATACTAGCACCATACAATACTAACACCATACAATACTAACACATACAATACTAACACATACAATACTAACACCATACAATACTAACACCATACAATACTAACACCATACAATACTAACACATACAATACTAACACCATACAATACTAACACATACAATACTAACACCATACAATACTAGCACCATACAATACTAACACCATACAATACTAACACAACCAATGCTAACACCATACAATACTAACACCATACAATACTAACACCATACAATACTAACACATACAATACTAACACCATACAATACTAACACATACAATACTAACACCATACAATACTAACACCATACAATACTAACACCATACAATACTAACACCATACAATACTAACACCATACAATACTAACACCATACAATACTAACACAACCAATGCTAACACCATACAATACTAACACCATACAATACTAACACCATACAATACTAACACCATACAATACTAGCACCATACAATACTAACACCATACAATACTAACACCATACAATACTAACACATACAATACTAACACCATACAATACTAACACATACAATACTAACACATACAATACTAAGCACCATACAATACTAACACCATACAATACTAACACATACAATACTAACACCATACAATACTAACACATACAATACTAACACATACAATACTAACACCATACAATACTAACACCATACAATACTAACAATGCAACACCATACAATACTAACACCATACAATACTAACACAACCAATACTAACACCATACAATACTAACACCATACAATACTAACACAACCAATACTAACACCATACAATACTAACACCATACAATAGTAACACAACCAATACTAACACCATACAATACTAACACCATACAATACTAACACAACCAATACTAACACCATACAATACTAACACAACCAATACTAACACCATACAATACTAACACCATACAATAGTAACACAACCAATACTAACACCATACAATACTAACACCATACAATACTAACACAACCAATGCTAACACCATACAATACTAACACCATACAATACTAACACAACATAGTACTAACACCAACCAATACTAACACCACAACATACTGAAGGACAGAAACGCTGCAGGAGAACAAAAGAACAGACAAATATGAAGAAATGAAAAATTATAAAAATCCCAAAATGTAATTCATAGTAGATGAGAAGAATATGAAGAAAAGTGTATATGCAATAATAACAATGATGACACACACACACACACACACACACACACACACACACAGCAGAAATGTGGTGATCAAGGTTGGTTGATAAAGGTTTAGATGTGTGTGTGTGTAGTTAGGGAGGGGGTATTTATCACTCAAACCTCAGACATTTTATCATCATTTTATCACACACACACACACACACACACACACATACACACACACACACACACACACACACACACACACACACACAGCAGAAATGTGGTGATCAGACTTGCAGGCCCTAAGCATCAAACCTCCACATGAAAGTTATCAGACGACTCAGACAGCTGGTTGCGTGTGTGTGTGTGTGTGTGTGTGTGTGTGTGTGTGTGTGTGTGTGTGTGTGTGTGTGTGTGTGATAAGGCAGAATCAGACCATCTCTTCTGTGCTGTGATTTGTCGTCTGCACACTCTGCTTATCAGTCATGTTGGAAGAGAGACAGACAGACAGGCAGGCAGGCAGACAGACAGGCAGACAGGCAGACAGACAGACAGACAGGCATTCAGACATTTTCTTCTCAATTTTTAGTTTTCTTAAAACAAACTTCTTCTTCTTTAGTGTTTGTGTGTTTTGACATTGCAGTAACGCACCAGTGGAGCGTTTCCTGGCTAAACCAACCTATCATTACCATCTCAGGACAGGAGACCTCATTTCAACTACACACACACACACAAACACACACACACACACACACACACATATACACACACACACACACACACACACACACACACACACACACACACACACACATACACACACACACACACACACATCAAACAGACAGGAGGTTGATGGTGTGAGAGAGGCTCTGTTTGTTTTAGTGATATCCTAATCTTATTGGCTGACCTCTGACCTCTGCTCTGCCACGCAGTGTTAACCCAGTCAGGGATCAGACTACTAGCTGGGTAGATTCAGGTGTTTGTTGTCATTATTTGCTCTGTTCTGTTCAGTCTTTACCATTTATCTTCTTCTTATCTACCTTTATTCTTTATTCTCTGTTGCTGCGACAACACAGTTTCCCCAATCAAAGTTTCAATTAACACGTAACATCACATAACACATCATTAAAAATAAGCACTAGGCATGATGGGAAAACTGGTTCTGGTGTGTGGAGTTGCGGTTTCAGAGGTCTTACTGTCAGTCGTGTCTGTCTTGGTCCACAGGTCCAGCGGACTGTTGGACCTCCATGGAGACTCCTGGTCCATGATGGAGACAGGTGCTGTGTGGGTTTTGTCATATTAAGGTCAGGCTTCTAAATTTCCAACATTCATTTCATCGCTGTCTGGTGTCTTCAAGGATTGTTTTGTCCTCCGCTGTATCAGATAACTGTTGTGTTATTTTTGTATGTCCTTGGAAAAGAACAACTGTTAGTTTGTAGAGGAGAAAGGGCGTCATTGAGTCCAACACTCAGAGTTGTACCTTCTGTCGCTGACCTTTTTGACTAAAAGCTACAGGAACAATGATAAAAAAACTCTAGCTTTTTTTCCTGATGGTGTATGTCCTTGACAAATCAAATCTGAGATTTCAGCAGAACTCTACCCAGTAACTACCTGCTAAGCATCTCAGTTCTCATAAAGAGTTACTGACAACCTCAAACAGCCTGAGACTGACAGGTCTGAAACTGTCTCCATATTTATGATGATGGCCTATCTATGTTAGTGTTTTCTGTCAGAGCCCAGACCATACGTCACTGCCGTGGCATTCAGATATATGTCTTGTTGTGGCCTTTGATCCCACTGGGCAGAATTTCAACCTCACACAAATTCCCTGTGATTTAAGAGTCCAGACTGCAGGTTGTGATGACTTTTTGCAGGCTGAAAGGGGGAAGAAAGAAAGCAGAGTTTTAAGTGACGGGGAGGCGGCATCATGTTTCTTTAAAAGCACTCCAGAGTTGTGTCAATGCCTGCCTAGTTTCCTCAGGGCAGGACTTCATTGTGCTGAGTCTGGATTTGCATGGGATCCTCCCCCTCTGTTCAGATTGGCTGGGGCCCGACCAGCATCTGGAAAGCCACATCCAAACTTCCTCAGTTGAAGCAAAACTTTCCTGCGTTCAGGAGGATGAAGCGAGAGGCTGGAAGCCAGCAGCTGCATGAGTGAGTAACTAAGGCAGTGGGCAGAGAGAGGCTGGTAGTGTGTGAGGGAGAGAGAGGACGCTATCTTAATTATAGGCTTCTATAATTGTCTTCTGACTAGGCTGAAGTTTTTTCATAGGCATTTCCTTTACAAAGGCAACTGTTTGTTTGCTGTGGTTATCTGTTTATGAGAAGAAGTTGTACATTATTTTGCTGTAAGTTTAGATTTTTATGCTAAAGATTTTTATTTTTTTGTCTTCTTCTGCTGCCACAGAGTATTGGATTAGTGGTAGATGGCTTATTTGATCTGAGGTTCATTTGCTATCCTGTGATTTTTCTGATTCCTTTTTATTCTATTTCTAGATAATATACTTTCAAATATATTTTAACAGAATACGCTTTTACAATTTAGGTTAGTTACATATTTGTACCCTAAATTACTTTATAGTTAAAACAAGTGAATTATAGAAATGTTTATTTAGTCACTAGACAGGCGATCAGCAATATCTCACATCATCATGCTGCTGGCTCTGCTTCTGGTTCTGAGTCTTGGTTCTGAGGCTCGTTCCTCTGACCCAACACCAATAACTATCCAGTACCGGGTTTGGGAGGAGCAGCCGGCGGGCACCCGGGTCGGCCGTCTGGTGGACGACCTCCGCCAGAGAGATGAAGGTGGCTCTCTGGAGGATTTCCAGGTTGTGGAGCACGGCCAAGCCCTTCCCTTCTCCGTCAGCACTCGAGATGGAGTCGTCTCCACCCTAGACCGGCTGGACAGGGAGGAGCTGTGCCGAGGAGCGGACCTGTGCGAGCTGGCCTTTAGTGTCCTCTACAGGAAAGGTGGTGCGATGAACTTCCTGCGGGTTCGTGTGGAGGTAATGGACCTGAATGATCACAGTCCCAGCTTCCCCAGCGCTCTGCAGGAAGTGGAGATCTCAGAGATGGCCAGCCTCAGGATGAGAATCCCATTGGACCGAGCGGTGGATCCTGACGCAGGGCCCAACAGTCTCCAAACCTACTCGCTGTCTGTCAACCAGCACTTTGCCCTGGATGTAAAGATCGCTCCAGGTGGAACTAAGCAGGCAGAGCTCGTGGTGATCAAAGAACTGGACAGGGAGGTTCAGGCTTCTTTCGACCTCACCCTGCTGGCCTGGGATAAAGGGAACCCGCCCAGGTCTGGTAGCACATTAGTCCGTGTTAACATTTTGGACTCCAATGATAACAGCCCCACGTTTGAGGACAGCACTCCCACCGTGGAGCTAACTGAGGATACAACCCGGGGGACGACTGTCATCAACCTTAAGGCCACTGATCCAGACCAGGGGGCCAATGGGGAGGTGGAGTATTCCCTTAGCAAGCATGCACCCCCAGAGGTACAGAAGATCTTCACTGTGGATCCAAAAACTGGGGCTGTGACTCTGAAAGGGCCTCTGGACTATGAGGCTAAGCACTATTATGAAGTAGATATACAGGCCCGTGATCATGGACCCAATGCCATTCCCTCACACTGTAAACTACACGTCAAGCTAAGGGATGTCAATGATAATGCACCAAGGATACATGTCACCTGGACTCCACCCGACTCACCTGTGGCCACTGTGCTGGAAGGTGCACCGGAGGACACTTTCCTTGCCTTGGTGATGGTGTCTGATGCAGATTCAGGTAACAATGGCAAAGTGAACGCTCATATCCAGCAAGGATCTGGCCCTTTCCGCCTAAAAAGAATCCATGGTGACAATTACATGATTGTCACCAATGGCAGCCTGGATCGAGAGAAGGTTATGCAGTATAACATCACGCTCCTTGCCCAGGATTATGGCGATCCCCCACTGTCCTGTGGAAAACACCTCACTGTCCATGTTCTGGATGAGAATGACAACGCGCCTGTGTTTTCCAAGCACCACTACAAGGCCTCATTCAATGAGAACAACATGGCAGGCTACCATGCTCTCAGGGTAGAAGCCCATGATACTGACCTGGAGCTCAGTGGAAGAGTGTCCTATTCCATACGAGAGTCCAATGAACTGGAAACACCTACAGCATCTTTCTCCATCCACCCAACCAGTGGCGTGGTCAGCGTCCAGAGGTCTCTGGACTACGAGGAGTCCCGCACCTACTCTTTCATCATTGAGGCCATTGACCAGGGTCATCCACCTCTCACCAGCACTGCCACTGTTCAGATCGATATCCAAGATATAAATGACAACTACCCAGTCATCAAGGAGCCAAAACCCAGGAAGGGAGTAGCTTCTTTAAGTGTACCCGTCAATGCAGACAAGGGGGAAATTGTGACCGAACTGGGGAATGGGGTGGATGAGGGTTCCACTGCTTCACCAATCAATCCCTCAGTTAAAGAGGGATTTGAGGGATTTCTGGCTTCAACCATAAAGGCTGAAGACCCAGACTCTGGCCTGAATGGACAACTCAGCTTCCTCATCACTGATGGAAACCCCAATGGACTGTTCTGGTTGGATCACACCACAGGCCAGTTGTTTGTCAACACAACCAATGCTACTGAGCTCATAGGGAAGACCTTTAAGGTGGACATTGCTGTATCTGACATGGGCACTCCTCGCCTGGTAACTAAGGCGACGCTGGAGGTGACTTTCATCAACTTGAAGGACCATCTGAAGAACTCCTCGCCTGGTAACCGTGGACAGCTTAGCTTCACTATGATGATGGCTATCTGCCTGGGAGCCACCTGTTTATTGTTACTGTTGGCCATTGCTTTGGTGACCACGTTCTGTCGCCCTGAGAAACGGGACAACCGGGCCTACAACTGCAGACAGGCGGAGTCAACCTACACCCGCCACCCACGACGCCCGCAGAAAAACATCAGGAAGTCCGACATTCAGCTCATTCCCGTTATCAGGGGGCGTAAGGAGGACCCTCCAGATGACGAGAGTGAAGCCCAGCCGCTGGCTCCGCCTCCCCTGATGTCAGAGGATCAACAGGCTGAGAGACAGTACAGCATAACGCCATCAGTCTTGAACACAAGCCTTCATTCCCAGGGCTTCCCAGAGGGGGATGCCACTCTCCCCATCTCCCACTGTAAAACACTCCGGAAACCTGGAAACATTGAACTGGACGGCACCTTGCCTCGGACGCCGGCCACACCATACCGGACCCTTCGGAAAGCCAGAAACCCTTCATCCTCTTCCTCGCTGTCACACACAAGCACTCTGCAGCGCCACGGTAACCCTGAGGTCCAGCCCAGGCCTGAGGGAGAAGAGGCAGAGCCGCCATATTCGGAGTCCCAGGCGACTCTCAGAAGGCCAAAGACCTCAGAGGGAAGAGGGAGGCAGGATGCTGAACACAGACAGATGCTGAGAAACCTGGTTCGGCTTTCCATGGCTGCCTTTGGAGAACACTCCATCGAGCTTTCTTCAGCCTCCCCAGAGGTGCAGGTGAGAGATATTATCTTATTCCTTTCCAATATATTTATTTTGAATTAAACATTAGGCTAACACAGCTGCCATTTACATTTCATTTCACTTCTGAAAGTAGCATCTTGCATCTGTTAGATTGCAGATTCAAATATTTCAAAGTGTTTTCTTTAGTTTTAGTAATTAGAAATGAAACCTTACAGGAGATGAATTTAAAGTGAAGTCCATTAGAAAGCAAGACGAGAGGGACCGCCCCCCCCCCCACCCCCCTTCCTTTACATTTTCCCAGTGGCCTCTCTGCTATTTCAGCCTGCTGTATGACTTACCCAGACAGCCTGGGGGGGAAGTTGACAGATGATTGTGAAGCCAAAGCAGTGAGTTTATTCAGGTGCTCATGTGTCAGACAGTAATCCCTATGACCCCCCCCCCCCCAGAAACTTTGACAATGCTTTCTACTCAATATCACATATCAGATGCATATTGAAGGCAGGGAGGGGGGGGGTTGCAAGGGTGAATCAGGGAACTACTCTTATCCTCTCTATGGTGGGGGGGCAGAGTAAGCTGTGATGTGTTTATAGTGTAAGGTAACACCGCTTTGACATGTAGGCACTGGAGACAGTCACTCACTAATGGGCCAAATCACTTTAACTGAGCCTCTGTGGGTGAAGACAAACAATACAGGATATTCTGAGTCTCCCTGTTGTGGAGATGCAGACGTCACTAACCTTAACAACTGATGAAAAACTATCGACTGAAAACACAACTCCATGTCGTCATTGTTTCTGACATACAAACAATTTACAGCTTCAAACTACATTAAACCATCCTGTAGTTAATAAACCTACCAAAGAGATTTCAAATATAGTCAACCTTTGTATCAAGAGGTCAGTCAATTGATCAGAGGGAGTCTAGTTCCATAAACCAAATCATTACTTTAATACTCTAGTGGACCTCACTGGTCAATCTGAACCAGAATCAGTTCTGGATGTGTACAGAAAGATGAGAGAGGACTGAGACTGGGGAGAAAATAAAATGGACCCTTTATAACTCGGTCTTCATCATGGTGCTCGTGGCGTTAGAGAGGGAACTTCGATAGCAGACTTTTGGTCGTCATCGAGGCGAGTCGCCGCCGACGCCCAGCAGACGGAGAACAAAGCGCCTGGCCAGGTCTTCAGACCGCACGTGAATCCCATTAGAAAACCAGGAAGTGGATTTTTTACCCAGCTTCCCCTCCCGGCCGGCCCAGTTGGCACTTTAGAAGTTCCTCTTTCTCCCTAGAGCTCCTACAGGATGAGGCCTGGATGGGGGTTTCACAGTTCACCTCCTCTCTCACCTCCTCCTTCACCTCCTCCTCCCTCACCTCCTCTCTCACCTGCCTTCGCCTCCTCCTCTCTCACCTCCTCCTTCACCTCCTCCTCCCTCACCTCCTCTCTCACCTGCCTTCACCTCCTCCTCTCTCACCTCCTCTCTCACCTCCTCCTTCACCTCCTCCTCCCTCACCTCCTCTCTCACCTCCTCCTTCACCTCCTCCTCCCTCACCTCCTCTCTCACCTGCCTTCACCTCCTCCTCCCCTCACCTCCTTTTTTCATCTCCTCCTTCCTCACCTCCTACCCTCACCTCCTACCCTCACCTCCTCCTCCACTCATCCATATTTCTGAGTCCATCCTGGAAGGAAATTGGTCAGAGAAGAATAGGTTTTTACGTAGAGGCCCTTTCCTGTCGCTGCACAAGTATTCACGTGCATAAACACACACACACACACACACACACACACACACACACACACACACACACACCCCATCCACAGTGTGTGTTTCCTCAGAGCCAGCTACACGTCCGGTCGTGAACAAAGCTGTCAGCAGAAAGCGCTGTGCAGTGAGACGGACTCGGCCGTTCGGTTCTCACACTGGAATAATGTTTATCCTCTTTCTACCTGACGGTCTGTTCACAGCTAAACCAACACACACCAACACACACCAACACACACCAACACACACCACAGGTTGTCACCAGGAACTCTCAGTGGTTGGAGGTTTGACGCTGTTTAACCTCCTGTAGATCGTTTGGTCCAAACTGTCTGATCACTGTAATATTATCTCTGTCTGGGAGATCGTCGATGTCAAGGTTTTATTGACTTTCTAACAGAGTGGAGAGGACAGAAATGTAGAGTTCTCCTTTGGTTTATCTCAGTTTACTCTGGTTAGTAACAGTCACCAGGTTACCGGTCACCAGGTTACCAGTCACCAGGTTACCGGTCAGGTTACTGCCGCTGGGTTTAGATGGTCATGTTTTATTTCTTTTATCATCTGTGTTTGTGTTCTCTCTCCTCTTCCTCCTTCCTCCTCCCCCTCCCCCTCCCTCTCTCTCCTCCTCCTCCTTCCTCCTCCCCCTCCCTCTCTCTCCTCTCCCACCTCCCTCCCCTTCCTCCTTGCAGCAGATCTCCCAGCTCCTCTCCCTCCTCCATCAGGGTCAGCTGCAGCCGAGGCCAAACTTCCGGGGGAACAAATACTCCCATCGCTCCGGCAGGTCGGTTCCTCCTCTCCTCTTCAGTTGTGGTAGAAACAGAAAAACCACAATAAAGCAAAAAAATATCAAGAAGCTTTTATTGTGTTGGTTTAATGGAGCAGTGAGCAAACTGGTTCAGATCTCTCAAGTGTGTATGATGCCATCTCATTGCGGTAACTCCATCAGAGTCAGTATGGTAGTTTAAGTTAAAGTCACGTGAAGATGATTTTGAGACTTGATGAACATTGGCCAGTTGTTTTATTGTGAAGTTCCTCCTCAGTTCACCACAACGTCCCCGACGGTAGACAAGCCTGCTCATGCTTGGTTCATGCATGGCGAGATGCACATGAGCTCATTGTGAACACAGATGGGCTTGAAAAACCACCTCAAAACTCCTGTGGTGGTTCAGCTCTCCAAACCCACCAAGAGAAAGAAACCCTGCCAGGACCATCCCGGTGGTTCTGGTCCCGTCAGTGGCACAAACATGGCCGATGTGTTTAATGAACTGCAATTACTAGATGAGGAACAGCTCAGGACCAAGAGACGATCTGGATCTGGATCTGGTTGCTGGTTAGCTACCACGGAGGTGTTGTGGTTTCACTGTTTTGACCTTTAGACTGGAACATGTTATTTGTGGCTTTGTGGCAGAACAGGAAGTGAGTTGGACTGAGGGTTAGAGTTAGTGATCCATCTTAGTGATTCAGACTCTCTTACAGGAAGCAGCGACCACAGCATCGCCGTGGCGATGAGGTTAGATCTGACATCACCTCGCCAACCTGTTACACACAGTGGACACACACACACACACACACACACACACACACACACACGCTTTGTCTTCCTATAACCGTGAGGACCTTCAGTGACGCCATTCATCCCCTAATGCCTAACCCTATCCCCAACCTTAACCTTAACCTTAACTCTAAACCCTAAACTAATCCTACTTCTCCAGAGAGGAGGAACCAATATGTGCTGCAGTGATTGGTTGAGATAAAAGCCTACAGACTGTTGGGTCACGACGGCCTCAAGGAACCCCTGAAGAACCCCTGAAGAACCCATGAAGAACCCTCATGTGTTAGAGGTTCCTGGAGGTAACGTCAGGGTTCCTGAGTCTTTATGAAGGAGTTCTTCAGGGAACCTTCTGGGGTTCCTCTGTGATTTGACT